>APFE030713007.1:75717-92909 GCA_000404065.3 Pinus taeda
TTTTAAGAGAAAATAATTTTATACTAAAATATTTTTTAGAAAAAAATGGAAATTCACCAATCTTAAACATAGAAAATTAATGAACCTATGAGTATTAGCCCCTACAATTGTCCCTCGTTGTTAGCCATGGCTTGGGTTGTTCTAATACCTGATTGGTACGCAATTTTTTATGTCTATGATTTTTTTAATTTTTTGTTTTATCTTTGGTTGGCACTTGAATGTATTGTGCTTGACTTAAGGACATATTCCTTTTACCATGCAAAGGCTACCTAAAGCACTTTAAGGACATCCTAGAAGCTATTTTGAATTGATAAGGTAGAAATCACCTTTGTATCCGTACTAGATTCGAGCTATCTGGATATATCTAGGAGTCCAAATGTATAGATGAATTATCAAGTTGTTGGGCAGCGGACCTCCCCATAGCATGTTTTTGGGGCTTAAGGCCCAATTTTTGGTCAAGTGTAATGTAAAGACTCTGTGAAATGCAGGCGCGAAGCGCGAGAGTCTAGGGTTGTCTGCCCTAAGATAATGTAATTCAATGTCAAGTGTGTTGGCCTACCCATGGTCCATGGACCATGGGATTGTATAAATAGAGTGAGGCTCTAAGTGTAAAGCCAGTCTTAGTTTTGGAAGTATCAGATAGATGCGAAGGCATGGTTGCTGGATATAAGTGAATCTGAACTTTATTGGGTCATAGTAGTAGGTAGAGGATCTGCAGCTGAGTGTGCAGAGGCCTAGTAGAGACCGCAGCTGAGTGCGCGGACCCCTGCAGCTGAGTGTGTAGGGCGGAGTCGGGTCTGTAACTAAACTTGAGTACTAATAAAGAGAAGATTGAATCAAAATATTGTGTGTCTGTTTGTAGATCTATATTTCTGTGTTCTGGTTATCTTTATGCATTTATATTGTTTTCGAGTACTCACACTAATCTGGAAGTTGAATAAGTAATAAGAATATTGGACCCACACAAACTAAGTTAATCACTAATATAATAGCGCAATAATTATCGGATCGGAATAATACGAAGGTGCGCACGGGTTGCGAAGAATAGCAAGCTGTGTGGAGCAACATAGTGCATAGATTAGGATTGAAAACTTCTAGAACCCTCATCAAGACATCCCTAGGGTGCGGAAACCTGGTTCCAACACCCTCCCATACTATTTTGGTGAGACCTTAGTCTGCGCTCCATGGATTGTTGCCAAAAGGGCCAGTAGTACCGGGATTTGATTGGTTAAACTCACTATTGAACCTAGGTTAGGTCTCACGTAGCCAAGAAATGGTTCCATTGCCAGGACCGAGATCTGCATAAGGGATGTCTGATGTCGTGCCATTGGAACCCAATAAAGAAGGAAATGGAAGAGTGGTTGGACAAGAAGATTCATGAGTTCGTGACATAGGAAAACAAAACTCCGCAGGTATCCGAGAAAAGGTGGCTGAATCACTACCTGTATACGGAAATCCATGAGATCTTCTTTGCATCCTTTCCTTCTTAACTGTATGAGTGGATCACGTGGTTAGCCGACAGCCAAGGAAGGTGTAAGCTTGACCAACCAATAGTGTGCACTCTGGAATTAGTGTGCAAAATAGAGGCATCAGAAGATAAGATCGTGCGAGTTGTGGACCATTGGCTCGACCGGATAATAGGGGGATTTATCACTAGGTTTGCGATAGACATGACCATGAGCTATAATGAAGTAGAATGAAATTTTCTCTGAAAGAGCAGCAGCAACTGGGGCCACCATGACGTCGGAGGCAACAAGCCTGACCTGACCACAAGATATGGGACAGACGATATGGCGGAAGGCACAGACCCAAGCACCACCTCTTCACATTTGAAATGGTCGTGCGGTATAGAACGAACAGGGTCACGGAAGAAGACCAAGGCTTCCAAATTGGATGGCGAGCCTATTACACTGGCAGAGGGTGATCTATACGACATTGGCGACACAGTTTGTGAGGTCACCAGGGAAGCGCTCCAAGAGGCAATGACGGAGCAGTAGAATATGTTGGGGGCACTCAGGGCACAACTACAGGGACTTCAGGTGTGACTCCCACAAGAAGCAACGATAACCATCTACGGTGCCATAGGAGCATCAACAACAGAGCAATTGTTGTGGGCCAAAATGGCCAACACCGTTGTGCTACCGGAAGGAGCACTGACAACGGACATCATGGAGGATAGAGCCATGGTAGGATGGATCAAGGGACTTGGCCTAAACTTGGTTGCCCTTCCATAAGATATTCTATACCAGCTATAGGATGGAGCGATGATAGAACTCCACACTAGGGAGGGATGCGTAGTGTAAATGCTAAGTGAACAACAAATCAACATCAAACAACTTAGCCTACAATGTGATGAAGCAGTGGCTCAGAACCAGCAGTTGGAGTAGATCGTAGAGGAAGCATGTTGCCATGTTCCAGAACTTAAAATTGCGACAGATCTTCCAATAGGAATGCTGACCCACAAATTGGCTAATGGATTTTGCGAGGCAAAGGAAGAAGCTACGAGGATCCAGCTGGAACTCAACCTAGAAATTGCTAAACTACAATTAAAGGTGCAGCCCTCCATGCCCCCGAGAAGTTCGAGAACAGCACGCTGGCGATATCCGAAAAGGGTTGGAAGAAATTGAACAGGTAGTGCAGAGTTGCACCACTTTGTTGGAAGAATCCTTTGGGGTCCTCACAACCTTACAGGAGGACCCCACCATACAACGGTTGGAAACAGAGGCACATGAGCTTCAAATGCAATATAATAGTGTGCATGGGATGACACAGAAAATAGTCCTAACTTAGCAGATTGTGAGGCTACAATAGGCAAAGGCATTGAAAGAGCAAGTGGACGCAGTGCGCAAAAAAGAGGTAGTACTTAAAGCACGTGTCCAACCTTAGATTGATGAGGCCTTCCTCATAACAATCGACACTGAAGGAAAACTCGCACAAATGAAAGTGATGCATGACTTGAGACAGGGATTTGACCCTACAAATGAGCATTCAGCCGAGTGAATAGAGTAGATCTAGAGGATGACAGAGCAGTGCATTGCAGATCTTCATGCAACACAGGCACAGTTGGATGGACTTCACGCCAAGATTGCCACACTAGCAGAGTGACTCGAGGATGAGTCACGATGATTGTGTTGGGGGCCTATTGGGTAGCAGATCCCCCCATAGCATGTTTTTGGGGCATAAAGCCCAAGTTTTGGCCAAGTGTAATGTAAAAACTTTGCGAAATGGGCACGGAGCATGAGAGTCTAGGGTTGTCCACCCTAAGATAATGTAATTTAACGTAAAGTGCGTTGGCCTATAATAGAGCGAGGCTCTAAGTGTAAAGTCAGTCTTAGTTTTGGAAGTATCAGATAGATGCGAAGGCATGGTTAGAAGATAGAAGTGAATTTGAAGTGTATTGGGTCGTAGTAGTTGGTAGAGGCTATGCAGCTGAGTGCACAGTGGTCTAGTAGAGTTCACAGCTGAGTGTGCGGACCCCTGCAGTTGAGTGCGCAGAGGCCTAGTAGAGTTCGCAGCTGAGTGCGCGGACCCCTGCAGCTGAGTGCACAAGGCGGAGTCAGGTCTGTAACTGAACTTGAGTACTAATAAAGAGAAGATTGATTTAGAATATTGTGTGTCTATTTGTAGATCTATATTTTTGTGTTTGGGTTATCTTTATGCATTTATATTGTTTTCGAGTACTCACACTAATCTGGAAGCTGAATAAGTAATAAGAATGTTGGACCCACGCAAACTAAGTTAAGCACTAATATAATAGCACAATAAGATTGGATCGGAACAATACGAAGGTGCGCATGGGTTGCAAAGAATAGCAAGTTGTGCAGAGTACCACAGCGTACAGATTAGGATCACGAACTTCCAAAACCCTCATCAAGACATCCCTAGGGTGTGGAAACCTAGTTCTAGCACCCTCCCATACTACTTTGGGTGAGACCTCAGTCTGTGCTCTATGGATTGCTGCCAAAAGGGCCAGTAGTACTAGGATTTGCTTGGCTAAACTCACTGTTGAACCTGGGTCAGGCCCCACGTAGCCAACACAAGTCAAACCTCGTGGTACAACTAGATATTGAATGTGTTTAGATTTGTTCACAAGATGGGTAAATATAGATATTTGGAAGACATGTTAGAGTGAAACATTGCAGTGGTATCGATTTTCAAATGGGCTGGACATAATTGGAGAAGGGAAAGTCGGATATATCTTGGGTGGCACATAGTTTGGGTAACCCCATGAGGTTGAATGTATGGTCCAAGCTAAATATTAGGATGGGCCAGAGCATCGGATGTATGGTACATTTGGATAATGGTTGGTGGACTGGTCACATATGGGATTCCATAAGTCTTTCTAAGCAACAAAACAAGGGAATTCCAAATTTCTTTGTAATTCATATATAATGTGAATAAATGGATTTTCACATTAAGGGATACACGTCACATGAGTTCCACATGGTAGGTCCTTACCTATGTGGTAGGAAATAAATGATTAAACTTCAAATCGCCATAACTTTTGATCTGAGTATTAGATCAAGATAAAATTCATATTGTTGTAAAACTCTCAACAAGTTGAATGCAATGATGTTACCCTAAGTTAATTCTACTAACTTAGGCAAAGGATGAATTTTGTAACCTCATTTCCATAAAGAGACCAAGGTTTGGTTAATTGAATGTAACACCACTCATTTAGCATATAAGACTCCAAGGGGGTGGGAGAGAGCATTACGTTGTGGTATCAAAGCTCCTAGGTTTAGAACTTAGAATCAATGGGTCTATAACGATATTTTTTAAACTATAGTGATTGGTTGTTATGTGCAATGTGTGATTCTTGCAACGTGATTGTGAATTGCATGTTGCATGCAAGTGTTGATTCTGATATGTTAATTATTTTCTATAGAAATTCCCACTGTAGATCAACAGATTATGTAATATACTAAAACACAATACAAGATCTACTTCTACAACACTTTGCGGAAGCTTAATCGAATTGAGCAAGACCAAGAGAACACATATAACTGAGAATGAGAAATCAATCACACATAACACAGAAGAAATAACCTGGGGAAAGCCTCAGCCTAAAACCCCAACTCTGTATTATCATGCAAGTGGAAATCTTATTAAAGTTACAAAAAGAATCAGCTATCAAGCTATCCTGCTCTCTCTGCAATCAAACAATATAGCTCACAAATTGAATAGACACTGTATATGTCCTCCTCAAGCCCTCCAAGCATCCTATTTCCTTGCACAATTTTTCTTGGGGTCCAATGATGTCACATGTGTGAATTGGCCTCATCACACTCACTAAACTTGAAGAAGTAACTGCACAATCCTCAAGGAAAGAATTCTTTCTGCATGCAAGGAATATTCACAATGGAATATTCTAGCAACTGATAGTACACTGCCCCTCCATTTGATCTCAACTGGGTCTGTGTTTGAACTAACATGCATGAGTTATTTATGAGAGAATACTCAAATATCTGAAGTGCAGTAGTTACATGCATGCAAGCATTAACTAACTGAACTTACATTAATTCAACAAACTATTTGAATTAATCTAACTGGACCTGACTCAGTTAACTAAGTCAACTAATTACAACTCAATATTACAACTCATCCTTATCTCTTTAGCTGATGGATAAATTCCACAATTAATGGAGAAACTGTTGCATGTCCCCAAATAGACTTCAAGTTTGATTTTCCTTAACTAATTAACTCAAGATGAATTAATTAATTATTTTCCAAACTACTGCTAAGATCAAATTCGAATTTTACTTAACTATTTTATTTTAGGGACTGACTAAAATAGGAAGGTATCCCAAAATGTTATTTTTAGAACTTCCATTTTCCATCCATTGTTGCTAAGATCAACACTGGCTGAACTGTTATTTATAGTAGTGCTATTTTTAGAAATTCTATTTTTAGTATTTTTTGTTGCTATTTTCAACACTCCATCTCAACAAGAAAGTGATTATTAGTAACCCCAATCTTGTCTCTGTGGAACTCGATCTTGCATTTTGACAATGCCTTAGTCAAAATATCCGCATCATGTTCATTGGTTGAAACATACAACAACAACATGATCCTCTTGACCACACAGTCTTGAAGATGGTGATACCGGATATCTATCTGCTTGGACTTGTCATAAAAAACTGGATTCTCAGAGAGTTTGATATAACTCTGGTTATCGCAGTAGATCACTGTAGGATCCATCATCTGACCAAACAATCCCACTAGAATCCTCGGCATCCAAATAGCCTCACATGCAGCCTGACTAGCAACCATGTATTCAGCCTCTGCTGAGCTAAGTGCAACTAATCTCTATTTCCTGCTATACCAGGAAACTATAACTGAACCAAGGTTGAATATTCCTCCAGAACTACTCTTTCAGTCTAATGGACTCCCTACCCAATCTGCATCTATGAAGTCCTGAAGCTTCACTCCCTCTATCCATCTGTACCACAATCTGAACTGAGATGTGCCTCTGAGATATCTCAGGACATGCTTCGCTGCCTTCCAAAATAGCTTGGTGGGCTGAACCATAGCTTGACTCAGCTAGTTCACCACAAAGCATAAGTTGGGTCATGTGTTCACCAGATACATAAGTGAACCCACCAGCTACCAATAAACAGTAGTAGCTACTACCTCACCTGAAGTAGCATCCTCTTTCCTCCAGTTGCCAGCTAGAGGAGTCTACATGGGCTTGCACTTCTCCGTGTGAAAGTGCCTGAGTATCTCATTGGCATACTTGCCTTGAGACACAAATACTTCTCCATATTTCTGCCACACCTCCATGCCTAGATATTAGTGCATAAGGCCCATGTCCTTCATCTTGAACTCTCTTGCAAGGTCCTCCTTGCAAGACTGTATTAGCTGATCATCACCTGTCAAAATCAGATCATCGACATAAAGAATGATGATCAATGGTTTACCTTCTACCATGATGTGGTAAAGGTTCACATCTGCTTCACTCTTGGTGAAGCCCAAACCGGTGAAATAGTTGTTGATCCTGGTGTACCAAACACGGGGTGCTTGCTTTAGCCCATACAAAGCCCTCTTGCGTCGACACACATGTGACTCATGATCGACGGTCTCGAAATCCTCTAGCTGCTCAATGTATGCCTCCTCCTCAATCTTCCCGTTGAGGAATGTTGTCTTCACATCCATCCGGTGGATATTCAACCCCATCTGAGCTGATAGTGCCAACATCGATCTAATCGATGAGTGCCTTACTATGGGAGCAAAGGTCCCATCATACTCGATACCCTTGACATGTGAGAAACCCTGGGCAGTAAACCTTGCCTTATGTTTCTCAACACTGCCATCAGTTGCCTGCTTTACCTTGTAAAGCCATCTAGAATTCACCACTGACTTGCCCTGAGGCCTTGGGACAACATCCCACACACTGTTCCGAATGATAGAGTCGTACTCCTCTACCATTGCATTGACCCAGACTAGTTGCTGCACTGCCTCCTCGAATGAAGAAGGTTCGATATCTACACACTCCCCAACTAGGGCCATGTACCCAGTGTACTACTCGGGTGACCTCCTTTGTCTGCATTGAGAAGATGGTTGTCCCATGTTCTCCCGCGCATCCAACATCAACCTATCAGCTTCTCTTAAGCATTTTCTCCCATCTCTAGAAGTATCAACATGAGTGGATGTCTCCACTCCCGGATCCTCTGCATGCGGCTGCTCCGCATCAATCTGAGGCTTCTCATCCTTAGGAACTAAACATTCCTCATCTGCATCCAACTCGAGCTCCCTCTCAAGTGATAAGCACATGGCTTTCTACTCATTGAACTTTAGATCCTTGCATACCACAGTCCTCTGAGTGGAAGGAAGGTACACCCGATAGTTGTGGGGTGTATCTATGTACCCCACAAGTATTCCCAACTCAACTATTGGGTCTAGCTTCTTCCTGGCATCTTTGGTCACATGACAGTAAACTGATGATCCAAAGATTCAGAAGTGACATACATCAGGTCACTTCACGGAATAGGCCTCCATAGGTGTCTTCATCCCCAGTACATGGTGCAGGCTTCTGTTCTGCAAGTATACTACTCTATTACATGCCTCAGCCCACAAATGTAGTGGTAGGCTTTGGTCATGCAACATCGCTTAAGCTTCTCCCACAATCATTCTATTCTTCCTTTTGGCCACCCCATTCTACTGTGGGTTATGGGGTGTCGTCAGTTCCTGTTTCATACCCTCTGCAGCGCAGAAGTCTTTAAACTATTGGGAGACATACTCCCCACCATTGTCGCTATGCAAGGCTTTTATTATCTTTCCAGATTCTTTCTTTGCCAAGGCTTTAAACTCACAAAATCTCAAGAAGGTCTGACCCTTCTTTTGCATAAAGTAGATCTAACATCTATGAAAAAAATCATCAATAAAAATAACATAGTACCTTTGTTTAGCAGTGGAGGCTGTAGAGAAGGGTCCACAAACATCTGAGTGAACTCGCTCTAGAATTGCTCCAGCTCTACTGTCTCAATTTGGAAAGGAATATTTCGCATACTTACCCAAGGTACAACCTTTGCATGTAGTCATCTGCTCAAATTTCCCCTTGGGTAATCCGGTAGAAATCTATTGCATGACCTTTAGGGCTCCATGGCGCAAATGGCCCAATCTTCTATGCCATAGCTCGCCAACAACTTGGCTCTCCACCATCTCAGCTTTGGAACTCAAAGCAGCATATTGTCTACCTCCAGCTTGTAGACATTCTTGACTCGAATCCCTATTCGCTTTGTCTGTCTAGTACTGATATGCCTCAAGAATCCTTTCCTTGACTAAAGACTACATCATAGCCTTTATCTTCTAGCATAGCAATAGATACAAGATTCTTATTTAGACCTAGTACATACTTTACATTAGTCAGCATGAGGGGAGCTCCATGCTCCCTCTAAAACACAATCGTACCTTCACCTGAAACACAGTATTTTCCATCATCGCCCATCTCGATCCGCATCTAGAGATCCTTCTCCTCCAAGGTACCGAAAATATTCTTATCACCTAACATGTGTAATGAAGCTCCACTATCTCGGTACCACACACATCCCACCATGGATGAAACCATGCATGAAATAAGCAAGAAATTCAGCTCAAACTATGAGGTCGGTGTCTCACCATTAGATCCCTTTGAGGAACCCTTCTTGGATTTCTTCTCTGGACAATTTGTAGCATAATGGCCCACTTCATGACAATGAAAGCATCACACTTTCGATTTGTCAATCTTCTTCCCACCATGGGAAGACCAGATTTGGGATGGGATGCTTTCCCTTTCCCTTTCCTCGCCTTACTCGTTAGGGCTTTTCCTCATCATCTTACTTCGATGAGGGTCCATCTCTAGTGCTTCTTCTTATTTCCTCCTGCATCAAATCCGACCAAATTCGTTCCAAATCTGGAAATTTTTCTCTTCCATTAACCAAGTTTTGGTAGCTATGCCAGCTCTTAGGAAGACCAAGGAGTGAAAGACTCACCATGTCATCATCAGTGGTAGTGATCCATACACTTCCAAGCTCATGCCTGTAGGTGGTGAGCTTGTTCATATATGTAGAGATCCTGTCACCCTTTTCACATTTGATCTTACGAAGCTTGTATTTCAGCGCCAGCTTCCTCTGATCACTGTTGTTAGGATATAAATCTTTCAATGTTTTCTACATTGAAAACGGAGTCTCCTTCCCATGGAGGCTTGAGACAACGTGGTCTCAAACTCCCTCCAGGAGGATTCTCCTTGCTCTTGCCACACATTTCTTCCATTCCACTAGTTGAGTAGCATCAGTGGGCTTGCGGATTTCTTGATCAATGAAATCCTTTAGACCGTTATCCTCTAACACTGCCTTAATTCAATCCTTCCAGGCTATATAATTTGAGCTACCATCAAGGGCATACTCAAGTTTTAAACCACTGAATGCCATAGGTGAAATAGAGATGTGATAAGAACTCGATTTCTATATTCAGGAACCAAAATTCAAACTTCTCCTTCTTGTATATTGTTCTTTGCCTTGATCACTTTTTCTCTGATACCATGTAGAAATTCCCATTGTAGATCAACAGATTATGTAATATACTAAAACACAATACAATATCTACTTCTACAACACTTTGCAGAAGCTTAATCGAATTGAGCAAGATCAAGAGAACACATATAACTAAGGATGAGAAATTAATCACACATAACATAGAAGAAATAACCCGGAGAAAGCCTCAGCCTAAAACCCCAACTCTGTATTATCATACAAGTGGAAAGCTTGTTCAAGTTACAAAAAGAATCAGCTCTCAAGCTATCCTACTCTCTTTGCAATCAAACAATACAACTCACAGACTGAATCGACACTATATATGTCCTCCTCAAGCCCTCCAAGCCTCCTATTTCCTTGCGCAATTTTTCTTGGGGTCCAATGATGTCACATGTGTGAATTGGCCTCATCACACTCACTAAACCTGAAGAAGTAATTGCGCAATCCTCAAGGAAAGAATTCCTTTTGCATGCAAGGAATATTCATAATGGAATATTCTAGCAACTGATAGTACACCACCCCTCCATCTGATCTCAACTGGTCTCTGTCTGAACTGTCATGCATGAGTTATTTATGAGAGAATACTCAGTTATCTAAAGTGTAGTAGTTACATGCATGCAAGCATTAACTAACTGAACTTACATTAATTCAACAAACTGTTTGAATTAATCTAATTAGACTTGACTTAGTTAACTAAGTCAACTAATTACAACTCAATATTACAACTCATTCTTATCTCTTCAACTGATGGATAAATTCCTCAATTAATGGAGAAATAGTTGCATGTCCCCACATAGACTTCAAGTTTTATTTTCCTTAACTAATTAACTCAAGATGAATTAATTAATTATTTTCCAAACTGCTGCTAAGATCAAATTGGAATTTTACTTCACTATTTTAGTTTAGGGACTGACTAAAATAGGAAGGTATCCTGAAATGCTATTTATAGATTGCTATTTTTAGCACTTCCATTTTTCTATCCATTGTTGCTAAGATCAACACTGGCTGAACTGCTATTTATAGTAGTGCTATTTTTAGCAATTCTATTTTTAGCATTGGTTGTTGCTATTTTCAACATTTTCTAACTAGCATACTGACTTGAAACTCATTGTTGAGATAGCCTTACAATCATATGCTTATTGTAGATTGACAAGATGGTAGTAAACATGTTTTATTTATATATTGACTGGCTAACAATTAAGTTTATGTAGCAGCACATAAGAGGACACCAAGGGACAACAAAGAACAATGGGATGAATAACAGAATGGTGGAATACAATACTGAGAGATTCCAACATGGCCATGAGGAAGAATCAATAAGAAAGATGAGAGAGGAAGACTTCCTTGACTAGATGAACACTCATAGAAGTATAAGAGATGAGCTAAGAAGCTACAATAATGACAATGAATAGATTTCCATAGATCAAGAAAAGAAGGTAGAAGTAAATGTATTGATGTTATAAAATCCTATCAAATTTGCAAAGATAGATACAACATGAACGAGGTGCTAACTATATGTTTAAGAAAATTTCATAAGGGCTTTGGAAACACGAGTTGAAAACTGATGGTGTTGAAGGAAATAAATCCAAGAAAATACGTAGGTAGGAAAGCAAGGATGTAGTGAGAGGTGGGAATGCACTCAATATTCTAGAGAGGAGGATAGATGACCATGGGAAGTTGTCTAGTGCTACAACTAAAAGATATCATTAACAGAAAAGGAAATGAAAAGACTTCATGCCGCAATAATTCGAGAAGGAAAAGGCTCGTACATTTGAAGGAGAGGTGAAGAAGGCTAAGGAAGAAAAGGCATGGATGATATCAATGAAAGAGTATTTCAAGGTGCATAATTACTTTGAGAATATAAAAGGAAGAGCAACCATTTTCAGCTTGAAAGGCAAGGTTAATATTTGGTGGGAATATTTGAGGAATCTAAGAGAGAAAATGATTTTTGTTGGAGGGTATTCGAGAGGTATTTTAGGGAGAAGTACCTATCTAAATGTACTATGATAACAAGGATGAGGAATTTTGTGAGCACCAACCAGGGAATTTGATAGTAGATGAATATACAACTAGATTCTTAGAGTTGTTTAGGTATGTGCCTTACCTCTTGGATGAGAAAAAAAAGATGCATAGGTACCTCAGTGTACTTCCATAGGCATTTAGGGATAAAATAGATTTTGATTAACTTAAAACATTAGAGGATACCATAAAGAATATGAGGTATTGTTAAAAATAGTCCAAGAATAAGACCGAGTCTTGAATGGATTGGAAAGTAAAAGGAAAATTTAGTTTTAAATGAAAGGGACAAAAGTCTGCAAGACATCGGCCATGAAGAGGAAATGTGAAGTTTTCCACTACTACCAAGGGCAAGTTTCAGCAGATGACCACTATTATTAATAAGCATCAATTCACAAGGCCTATAAGAGAAGAAGCTAATAAGTTCAAAGGAGGACCTACGTAGTGATGGACTTGTAGATAAAATCACCAATAGAGGGACCATCATCAGGAAAAACATAATCATCGAATATTGTATGATGTATAATAAGTAAAGACTGTGAAGGATGTGGCATGAATCTATGTTGAGTTGGGCAATAGGAAGGTTGATCACCAAGAATCTGTGATCGAGATGGAAGTTATGATAAATAACCAATTGGTTTCAATTTGATAGAATCAAGTTTTAATTTTGGTTATGTCAGCCCCAATATTGCAGGGAGATGTGCATTGTAGAGAACAACCCATGAGACATAATGGTTGGTGCATCTAGTAATGGGGATTAAGAGGCGTGTAAAAAGTGTGGTGAGGCCATGCCTAGTGGAAATAAATGGATTTCCCACACATGCAAACTTGAATATAATTCCATTGGGATCATATGATGTATTAATACACATGGATTAGTTATTAAGACATAAGACCAAAATAAATTGTTTTGAAAAATCAATCAAATGTCTCAACAACAAAGTGGAAAAGGTGACATTGTAAGGAAAATTAAAAATAGCAACAAATTGAAAAATATCAACATTGCAGATGAAGCAGTGCAACTGGAAGGGATGTGAACTAAACATTGTCCAAATTACCAATGAATAAGAAATTAGCAATAATAATTTGAAAGAACACCCAATTTAAAATGATATGAGGATGTGTTTCCTAAAGAAATCCCACGATTTCCACCACGCTGGGAAATCAATTTCTCTATAAAATATTTCCTAAAACATCACCTGTGTCAAGAACCCCATATCGCATAAGTACACTTGAATAGGTGGAGTTAAAATTACAACTAAATAAAATTCTAGATAGGAGATACATTGGATCCAATGTGTCATCATAGGGATTTCCCGTGTTATTTGTAAAGAAGAATACGACACCCTAAGATTGTATTTTGATTACAAATAATTAAATAAGGTTGTCATATAGAACATGTACCATTTACCAAGGACTGGTGACTTATTTGATTAGTTGAGTAGGGTTGTTGTATTTTCAAAATTTGACTTGAAGCCTAGGTACCAGTAGGTATGTATTAAATATGAAGACATTCATAAAACGACATTTAGAACTAAGTATGGGAACTATGAATTTGATGTTGTGTCATTTGGGCTTGAAAATGCTGCAACAACATTAATGTGCTTAATGAATAATGTTCTCAGTCCATATTTGGACAAGTTTGCATTGGTCTTTGTCTATGACATATTGGTTTATTCAAAAACCAAGGAGGAGCATTAAAAACACTTAGAAACAATGTTGCAATTACTAAGAGAGCATAAGTTCTATGCCAAACTTGGGAAGTGTGAATTCTTCCAGCCATAGGTTCAATTTTTGGTACGTATTTTATCCAAGGAAGGAGTGGCAGTAGACCCAGAGAATATTATTAAAGGAATTATGGAGTGGCCTACTCCTTAGAATGTGATAGAACTCAAAATTTTCATGGGATTGGTTGGTTATTAAATGAGGTTTATTTGAAATTTATCCAAGATTGGGCATCAAATAATGGGTTGCAAACTAAACGAGTTAATTTCTAATAAACAATAGAATGTGTGGCCAATTTTGAGTAGTTAAAACATCTTTTAATCACCCACCAACACTGAGGATAAAATATTTTGTAGTTTGTATAGGTGCCTGGAAGGAGGGGTACAGTGAATTCCTAATGCAAGAAGGACATGTGGTCTATTATGAATCATGAAAGCTAAATGAGCATGAACAAAATTATGTTACTAGTGACTTTGAGTTGGCGGTGATAGTGCATGCATTAAAGATGCGGGGGCACTATTTGCTGGGAAATGTTTTTATCTTATTGTCAGATCATGGAGGGTTGAGGTATCTATTTTATTAACTTAAGATGAATGAAAGATAGGAAAGGTAAATAATATTAATTAGTGAATTTGATTTTGAAATCAAGTACCTTAAAGGAAAAGAAAACAAAGTAGTTTATGCGCTTATTAGGAGGCTACAAGTAGCTCATGTACCAACTACCGATACTTGTGAAGTTGACCTCCAACAAAAGATTAAGGAGGAAATGTAGTAGGATGAGCATTAATATCAAGTAAAAGAACACTTATAGCAAGGGCCAAAAGGAGCATTAAGTAATAACTACTTCCTCGTGGAGAATTACATGTTGAACTTTAAAGGTAGGTGATATATACCTTGCATGGGATAATTGAACATGCTTATATTAAATGAATTTCACACAAAAACCATACTATGGTCATCTTAGTTATCAGAAAATAATAACATCCATGAAAAATATGCACTATTGACCAAACATGAAAAAGGATGTGGTCAAATATATTTCTAGATGCTTAGAGTATCAACAAGTAAAAGTGGAATGTAAGAATCTAGTGAGATTATTGCAACCAATCCCCATTCCTAAGTGGAAGTGGGAATTCATTTTAATGGAATTCATCACCGAATTTCCAAGGGCTTATAGGTAGCATGTACCATAATGGTGGAAGTATATAAGTTGAACAAATTGAGTCATTTTGTGACTAATAAATCCACATACAATGAAACCAATATTGATCATACTTTTATGAAGGACATATTTAGATTGCATGGTATACCCAAGAAGATCATATTGGATCAAGATGCCAAATTAACCTCAAAGTTTTGGAAAATATTGTTTGTTGGTTTTGGGACAAAGTTAGTTTTTAGCACAATGTACCATCCTCAAAAATATGTGAAGATTGAAGGACATAGTAGAGTTACGAAATGTATGCCATGCATCAACCTAAAAGGTGGGAAGAGTTTCTTCCTTTGGTATATTTTTCCTACAACAATGGCTACCATGAATAATTGAAAAAGAGTCCCTTTGAGGCTTTGTTATATTTGAAATGTAATACACCCATCAAATGGAACAATCCAATGAACATGGTATTTCTTGGGCTTGATATGATAAAGTAAATGGAACAAAAAATAGGTGTTATTAGGTATATTTAAAAAAACTCAAGATGCGAAAAAGAGCTACATAGATAAACAAAGAATGCACAACAAGTTCCAAGTGGGGGAACATGTTTATCTCCAAATCATACCAAGGAAAAGTTCATTGAAAATTAGGCCTTGTGCAAAGTGAACACCCATACTTTGTGGACCATATTAGATTATCGAAAGAGTGGGGCCAATCGCCTACATATTGCCATTGCCATACATAGTGAAGCACATGATGTTTTCCATATTTATTTTCTTAAAAAGTATGTGCATGAGCTAATCATGTTGTTGATTGGTCACATGTTTATGTTGATTTCATATTTGAACAATAAAGCAAGTGCAATAAATCAACATAGACTTATTTTTCTTAAAACGTATGTGCATGAGCTAATCAACATAAACCTTTGCATGAGCTAATCATGTTGAGGAAATTCTTATGGAATTGCACGCCTCTCCCTTAGGAGGGAACTCGGGATTTTTAAAGACTTACCACAGGGTTAAGAAGGATTTTTTTTGGGATGGCCTTAAATCGGATATTCAAAAGTTTGTGGCGAAATGTTTGGTTTGCCAACAAACTAAAGTTGAAACAATTAAGACCCCAGGTCTATTACAACCTTTATCCATTCCAAGCTAATGTTGGGAGGAGGTTTTAATGGATTTTATCATAGGTTAACCCAATTCCGAAGGAAAGAGTGTTATCATGGTGGTAGTTGACAGACTTACCAAGTATGCACACTTTTATGCATTATCTCATCCATTTAAAGCGAGTACAGTTTCTACTGCATTTATGGAAATAATTCAAAAGCTACATGGAAACCCAAAGATTATTGTAAGTGACAGATTTCCCATTTTCACTAGAAATTTTCAGACAGAATTATTTTCTTGTCTTGGTACTCAGTTAGCTCATAGCTCATATTATCATCCTCAATCTGATGGGAAAATTGAGATGGTAAAAAAATGTTTGGAATGATATCTTCACTGCTTTTTATCTGACAAACAGACACAATAGGTCAAATGGTTGCCTCTGGCTGAATGGTGGTATAACACTTCCTTCCATAATGCAACAAAAATGACCCCATTTATGGCACTTTATGGATATCATACACCATCCATCACATCATATTTAAGAGAAATTCTAAGGCTCAAGCAGTGGAAGATCACATCGAGCATCAACAACAAGTTCTCCAAATCTTAAAGGATAACCTCACCTTGGTGCAGAATAGAATGAAACAATAGGAAGATCAACATCACAACTAAATAAGTTTTGATATAGGTGATTGGGTATTCCTACAGCTGCAACCATATAAACAAATGTCCCTCAAGAAAGCTAAGAAGGATAATATACTATCACTAAAGGATTATGGTCCGTACAAGGTGTTGCAAATGATAGGTGCTATGGATTACAAATTGGAGCTTCCTCCAGCTTCCCAAGTGCACCTAGTTTTCCATGTTTCATTCTTAAAGAAGGTTATAGGTGACAAGCTCCCAGTTCAAACAATATTTCCAGAACCTGATGAGGAAAGAAAAATCATATTGGAACCTCAAGTAGTCAAAGAAACAAGAACTCGACAACTATGAAATTGATCAATTTCAGAGTATCTCATCAAGTGGAAGAACTTACCCATTGAAGATTCCACATGGGAGGATGAGAATTTTATAAAGAAGCATCCAGAACTACTCAAGCGTTGAGGAAAACACGTTTTTGAAGGAGAGGGGCATGTTAGGTCCCTATAATACTAGTGATTCCCCCATTACTATTGTCATTGT
>APFE030713007.1:92929-127576 GCA_000404065.3 Pinus taeda
TGAGCTGGCTTCATAACAGAACTTGAATGAGTTGTGCTCAACCTAAGAACATATTCTTGTGATTGTGAATATTTTGAGTTGAACCAGGCTTCCAGGAGAACCTTGGTCAAATATTTGAAACACTTGAAGAATGATTTAGAAGTGTCCTTAGCCTCGAGCAATCTTCATCAACCAAAAACAAGTTTATGTTGAGTTCATATTAAGTGTTGTTATTCCCATGTGTTTTAAGTTTCTGATACACCTATCATGTTGTCATAAATACACCCAGCTAGTAGGTGTTGCTACTTTTGTTGCTACATTTTATTGAAGTGACAACTACTTTTGAAGTGGCTGAATCTCTCAGGATCATGTGCTAATACTCTTATTTCGTAGAGTCACTCATACATCTAAAGCTGATAGTTATTTAGTTGTATTGCTATAGGAAAACCACTATTGGACAAGCTATGAGGATGAGATAGAGGTTACAAATTTGTTTTGTTCGCACACTGAGAGGAAGTGAATTGACTTAGTTATGGAAGGAAAAGTAGGAAGTGGTAAGGGAAGTGATATTTTTCAATGGAATATAAAGAAGTCTACCACGTGAGGATAAATTTCATGAACACGGAAGGAAAATAGATTTTTTCTTTTGATTTTTTCTATCATTTTTTTGTTGGTTCATTTTGGCTCCTAGATCTTAAGTTGTTGGTGTTGGTTTTGGCTGCTGCATGATTTCCAAGTGCACGACTGGCTATTATATGATTTAGCGAAGGTGTGTGGTCACTATGCATGGTATTGTTGTGTGACAACATGGGAATTACAAGTTCTCCAAGGACACCACTCTCAAATTTGTATTCTTATATGTAACAACAGAATTTGAATGAAATAAAAAATATTTGAATCCCTTTTTATGTTCTCATGAGAATAATTGAATTACTTTATGTTTGTGCTTTGTGGTTTAGTCCTTAAATTAATTAATATAGTATCCAAATTCTAATGGTATGGGTTGTGCACTATGTAACAATCATCTAGATTATGTAGGTGTTGCAAAACCTACGGTGCCTTGGTTGCATCAAGTGATATCAGAGATATTCATTATCAAATTTGCACCATAAATTGCTTCTTGTAACAATATACTGAAAACCTTGTTCAGTGGTTGCACAATAAGAGTGATGAAGGTACAATTTGGGTCACAAAACTTGGGTCGAGGTTTGTGGATGTTGGTGAGACATTTGCAACTTTTAAGGATGCAACCGAGGAGAAGAGGAGAAGGAAGAGGAGGTGCAGGAAATCAAGAGATACAAGAGTTAAGACAAAGAATATAAGAGTTGGAGCATAAAAGAAATGGAGATGTACAGGTAGATTCATCGCAAGAAGAAGAAATCGATGAAGAATAGGAGGCTAAGGAGGTAGTCCCAAAAATGAGGTTGATTTCATATTTGAGCAATAAAGGAAGTGCGCAAGTTGAAATTTCCTGTTATGATAGGAATATGAGATTTGATGTGCTCATAAAGTGGATTAGAGAAATTGAAAGATAATTCAAGTATGAAGATGTTTATGATCCAAATCAGGGGAAATTTTCCATGATGAAATTGAAAGGTCATGTTGCACTATGGTGGGATATCCTGAAAAAAGATAGAGTAAATTATCAGCTAGAGAAGATCAATACTTGGAAAATGATGGTCACAAAGATAAAGGGAAATTTTTTCCTATTTATTACTAGTATAATTTGTATAGAAAAGTCCAGAATCTATGGCAAAACGAGACTGCTATTCATGAGTACACCAAGGAGATTTTCATACTATCACTTTGATTAGATATAAATGAAATAGAATTTTAAAGAGTCACAATGACATATGTGAATGGAATGAAATACTTGATTTAAGATGAAATTAGTACACACTATTTCGAGATTTTTGATGAATCCTATCACATTGCCTTGTAACTAGAGGAAAAGTTGTGTAGGAAAACACAACAGAAAGGTAGAGAAAGAGGTTTTAGGGGTAGAGGTAAGACAAGGAGTAGTATAGGTAGTGAAAAGATAGAAGAATCCATCAATGGTCAAGGTGGTGGAGGTGGAAATAGTGTTGGAAGAGTCAAAGGAAGTCTCAAAAGAGGAAAGATAAAGTATGCAATTGCAATTACTTATTACCTCTATGGAGTTAAAGGACATAAGAAATATTAGTTCCCAGAAGGACAAAGTTAAGGGAGAAGAGGTAAAGCTAGAACACAAATTGCGCAAGATGAGGAATCTTCTATTGTTGAAGAAAATGTGACTATCATTCAATAAGATTAAGGAGAAAATGTGACGTTTCACGGAGTGTTTCTCAATGTTGAGAAGATGATAGTGTAAGTACTAGAGAAAAGAAGGAAAGTTTTAAACTAAATGTAAGGTCCAAGGAACGTGTTGTAACTTGGTTATAGATGGACAAAGTATAGAGAATTTAGTGTCCAGTGAAGTCATGGACAAATTGAAACTCAATATTTTATTCCATCGAAACCCTTACAGAGTCTCATGGTTACAAAAGGGACAACAAGTGGTTGTGACTGAGCAATAATTGGTGAATTTTCAAATTAGATTTTTCAGGATAAAGTACTATCTGATATGGTTGATGTGGATGCATGCCACATAATTCTGAGAATACCATGGATATTTGATAGACAAGTTCACCATGATGGCCAAGAGAATACATATGAGTTCAAGAAAGATGGAAAGTGGTACAAAATCACCCCATTTTTGGAAAATATAGTTGTAATAGAATGAACTTGTGGAAGTGCCAGCACATGTAATATCAAGGTAGTATTGTATCCATCCAAGGAGTTTTTGCAGGAGGAATGAAATTCAAAATTTTATTTAGCAGTGATTCCAAAGGTTGTGTCAGAGGAAGTAAAATTGAAAGCATCTTGACAGAAATGAAATCCTTGTTACATGACTTTGAGGAGATTGTTTTTGATGAATTGTCAAAAGGACTACCTCTCATGATAATTATTTCTCATCAAATTGACTTGATTACTAGAACGAGGTTACCTAACAAGGAGCCTTACAAGATGACTCTAGTAGAGAATGTTGGAATTATGAATTAGGTGTTGTCCTTGATGGAAACCTACTTGATGAGTTATCCTTGATGACAATATAAACATGATATGTTTGCAAATGTGACTAATTGTTGTGAAAAATACATGGCATTTTAGAGGTATAGGAATGATAAAGCTGGAAGTTTAAGAACTATACGAAGGTTCGTCAAGGCCAAGTCATATATACATGTGAGTTTAAAGAAGCAAAGGCACATATCATTTTTACACCATGGTATTATAAATACGAGGGGTATTTACCATGGCATTGGCTCATAGTAATGAGTGTGACAATGGATATTGATCTCGTCAAAGAATACCATCGACATAACTATGGTTTTGAATCGTGGTATTGGAAAAGGATAAACTATATAAGGTGGTGAAGATCAAAGTCTGTGGGTGTGTAAGTGATGGAAATCTTGTGAATAGTTAGATCTAAAGAAAATATGTATGTTATGGGTTTTTGACGCTTTGATTGATATAAACTAAGTATGCACCTAAGAGTTTGATGATGGATAAGATCCAATAGATCTGAAATAACTATACATCGATGAATACAATGATGGATTAGGACCATGAGGCCTGAAATGACTTTACATTGTATGATTTACTCATGGATTGAATAGATCTATATATTGACGCATGTTTCATCTCTGAATATTATGATCTGGGTATTTTTGAAGTTCTGAAGAGCTGCACAATTTTAGGTCAAATTTTACAGATCTATATGCAGGTTGGTTTCAGTGAAGTCACGTATACACCTAATCAATGCTGCTATTTCTTTGCTCTCTGTCAATGATTTCCTCATGTTGATTTGGGTTGAGTGATAATGTCTGAAGTAGAATTGATTGAATGATGAAGTTGAATTTGGTTACATGTTGATTGATTGAAAAGATTATTGATGTTGTTGACTGTATGAAGGTTCTGCAAGCTAACATAATATTTTAGAATATATCTTCTCAACTTTGTATCTGATTCAAAATTACAAGTTTTCAGCTTTCAGTATATTAAGATCTATACATAGGTTTGTCTACAGAAAAGCACGTATACAGGTGGGTTTCCTTAAGTGAAGTAGCATATACATTTTTGCATTTGAATGATTAGGGTTTCAGTTGATTATATGTGTTGATGAAATATTCTGAGTTTAGTTTTGTGCTCTGGTTAGAGTGATTTGATTGTTCCTGTTGATTGGTTGAGTTTTGATTAAGTGTCAGTTGATTGGGTTTCAGTGATTGTTTGATCCAGTTGTGTCAGATATTGATGAGTTACAATTTGATTGTTGAGATTAAGTGTTGATATTGAATCCAGTGTGAAAATTTATGAAATGTGGTCCACATATGTTGCTAAGGGTTGGAGCGTTGAGTGAGGAAGTAGAAGCTTCTTTCCAATAGTAGTTGGTAATCAAATCAGGGGGATGGAGCTCCCTTCCAGTAGGAGTTGGAGAATGAGCAAAGGTTGTAGCCTTTTGTAGGTGGGTGTCTGCATACTGGTATGAGTCGACACTAGTACAAGATTGTAAAAAGAATTTTCTTTATATTAAAAAGAAGACAGAGACGACAACAACAGGTGATTTTTTCCTGCATTGGGTTTCCACCTTAAATCCTGGTGTTCATGTGTGTTACTTATGTGTGATGGTTTTTTTATTCTTACAACACATGGTCATTGTCTATATAATGTTTAATAAAGTACTGATGCACTGGTTGAAGAGAAACATATGATGAAATAACTCAAACATAAGTTTACTAGATGTACGCTAGTTGTCTTAAGAATAGTCGCGTACACATGCGTGCTGTGCCAGCTGTATTGACTCTAAAGAAGATATGTGAATGGAGAATGTGTACATATTATAGAGGAACTAATAGAATAATCATCAAGTACATTTTTCCTTTTCCAAGGATGAAGGATATTATGGATTATTTGGGTGGGGTTACATATTTCACAAAGATAGACCTAAAAAGTGGTTATCATCAAATTCGGATCAGGGAAGGTGATGAGTGTAATATTTCTTTTAAGACAAATGATGGATTGTTTGAATGGTTGGTTAAGACATTTGGGTTGAATAATGCCCAAAGAAAATTCACAAGGCTCATGAATGAGGTCTTGAAACCATTCTTGGGGAAATTTGTTGTAGCATACTTAAACGACATTTTAATTTTTAGTAGCATACTTTATCTTGGGAATTCCAAGGATGCAAAGGAAGCATGATTCAGCAATGGTTGTTGTAAATAGGCTTTCTAAGATAGAAAAGTTCATAATATGAAAAAGAATAAGTGATGTTATTGAAGTGGTTGTTTTATTCTTCAAAGAAGTGGTGAGACTTCATGGGTTTCCAAGAACCATTCCTTCAAACATAAATACAATACTTTAAGGTCACTTATGGAGCATGTTGTGAAAGAATATGGGATCTAAACCATTGTACAATTAAACTTATCATCCACAGACAAATGGAAATATTGATGTTGTGAAAACAAGTCTTAGGAATTTGCTAAGAAGTTTGAGTGGTGAAAATCCCAACTAGTGGGATATGGTCTTAGCACGGGTAGAGTTTGCATACAATGACTTGGTGAAAAGGTCCATTCGTAAGACTCAAATTCATATTGTTTATGGGAAGACACTGAAAGGTATTGAGGAATTGATACAGTTGCCAAAATTGAAGGAAAGGGAGGGTGTTAATGCAAGTGATTTTGTAGACATCTTGTAGTTGATACATGAACACATGAAGAAGTGATCACAGTAGAGTAATAACATATATAAGGAGAAGTAAAATTGAAAAAAAGAGCAAAGGTTTTCGTTAAAAGAGAATGTGTAATGGCGCATTTGCGGAAAGAGAATTTTCCCGTGAATACCTACAATAAATTGAAATATAAGAAAATAGGCCCATGTAGAATTCTTTGAAAAATTTATGAAATTGCCTACAATTTGAGCTACCTAGAGACTTGGATATCTCTCCTATATGTCACTGATCTATATGAGTTTTGTGAAGGCAAAAGAAGTGAAGAGATAGGTATGCATGTTGAGTGGAAGGGATAGTTACTAGTCAAACCTGACAAAGAAGTGGAAGAAATTATGACCATCAGGGTTAGAAGGAAGACCCACTGTAGGGAGTATCTAGAGTATTTGGTCAAATGGAAGAGTAGGGGATCTAAAAATGCCTCGTGGGTAGCTGAGCAAGAGCTCACATGCCTTCAAGGGACTTCAATCTCTAAAATAAATACCACATGAGGTAGTAGCTCATATTTTCTTACTAAGGGTGACTGATGCCAGATCATCCTTGGCCTCAAGTGATATTTATAAACCAAAAACAAGTTTATGTTGAGCTCATAATAAGTGTTGTTACTCCCATGTGCTTTAAGTTACTGATACACCTATTATGTAGTTGTTCATACATCCAAATTGTAGCTGTTTATACTCTTGTAGCTACATTTTATCATAATGACAACTATATTTGATGTGGTTGACACTCTCAAGATCATGTGCTAAAAATTCTATTGCATAGATTCGTTGACACATCCAAGGTTGATAGTTATTTAGTTGCGTTGTTATAGGAAAACCTCTATTGGATTCGCTTTGAGGATGAGCCTGAGGTTACAAATTTGTTTTGTCCACATACTGAGAGGAAGTGAATTGACTCAGTTCTAGAAGGTGAAGCAATTGGTGGTAGGGGAAGTGATTTGTTCTAGTGAAATACAAAGAAGTCAACAACATGAGGATAAATTGCATGAGAAAGGAAGAAAAGGGACTCTTTTCCTTTTATTTTTCTATTGGTTTTTTTCTGGATCATTTGGCCTCCTAGCTTTCAAGTTTTTGGCATTGGTTTTGATTGCTACATGATTTTCAGAGGATACAATTGGTTTCTACATGAATTAGCGAGAGTGTGTGGTTGTTGTGTGGTAGTACTATGTAATAGCCTAAGAATTTCAAGTGCTATGAGAAATCCACTCTCATATTTGTATTCTTATCTATAACAAGATATTTTGAATGAAATAAAAGATATTTGAATTCCTCTTTGTTTTCTCATGAGCATATTCAAATTATTCTTTATTTGTGCTCTATGTTTTAGTCCTTAAATTAATTAACATGATAGCCAAATTCCAATGGTCTCGCATGTTAGGTGCTGCAAAAGCTATGAAACCTATGTTGTGTCAAAGAAGATCATGGAAATCATTCAATCATATATTTGGAGTATCTTGATGGCTACTAGATCTTGGTTTTGTCGAAACCTCAGGTGGATAGTGGGTAACGGTGACAAGATCCTTATTGGAGTGGATGCTATTAAAGGCATGTGTGGTGATCATACTCTATCAATACAAATCATCCTTTCCATTCACCGTTTGGGAATCTTCCATCTTGGTGATCTTAAGCATTGATCCCTAATCATCTCCCCTCCTCTACTTGGCCTCATTCCTAGGATTTGGGTCTCAATGTTGCTTTTGAAGTCGAATGGGTGTCCTATAGGCTAAAACTCATCGAGGAAGGGATCGTGTTGTTTGAGAGGTCTGATTCTCTTTTCTGGGGTGGACGTTCTGCTGGTGGCAATCTTATTGCTAGTGAAATTTATTCATACATATCTGGCTCCCCTTGTTCCTACCCTAATGACATGTGGACTATGGCTATGTGGAGATGGGAAACTCCCTCGAAGATCAAGTGCTTTTCTTGGTTAGCTCTTTTCAATCACATTTTGACTTGGGATAATTTGATGAAAAGGGGCTATAATGGGTTGGGCTAATGCCATTTTTACTGCTCTACTTTTGAGGATATCACACATCTATTTCTGGGATGCCCACATGCCAAGTCTATCTCGGACCAGGTGGCAGTTTTGCTGAAAATCAAGGTTGATAAGGTTTGGTCTTCCATCTTGGATTTCCTATTGTACTCAAAATTGGAACAGAGGCCATTTCGTGCTCTACCCTTATATGGTTTTTGGGGTATTGGCATTCCAGAAACGCCTATATTTTTTAGAATATTTTCTATGATTATCAATCTACTGGCGTTAAAACTGTTGGCCATTTTTTAGAAATTGGTCTGTGGTTCCCCTCATATCCACGACGCTCTATTCTATTCATGGATTTGGGTGATCATTTTCCTTTGGGCTTCTTCGATGGGGCCTCCACTGATGTTCATGTGGATGTGGGGCTCTTATCCATCTTTTCCCTAGTAAGGAATATCATTTCTTCTCGAATGGTGGCAGAGGAACTAATAGTCGGGTTGAGATAGTGGCGTCGGGTTGAGATAGTGGCATTGTGGGGAGAACATTGTGGAGAATTCTCCTATGTGGCTTGCCATTGATTCCTTTAGGGTTGCTCGAGACCCTAAGGTGGTCATAGATTGGCTATAGGGGTAGAAATCCCTGGAGGTTCCTTCACATCACCATTGGATGGTCAACATCAAGGCTCTTTGTTCTTCCTTCTCTGATATCTCCTTTATGCATGAGTATAGACAGAAGAACTTGGTCGATGATGTTCTATCTAATAGTGTTAAATTATGGTATGTCATATGCTTAGAGTAGTTTACATATTTTTCTTCTTATTAGCCACAGATTAGCAATCACATATACATTAAGTAAAGTGCAGATAGAACATTAAATGATCAACAGAAAACAAGCCAAGACAAGAGACAGAAGATGTGATGGCTAGCCAAGGACAAATCCCAATGCAGGGAAACCCTTTTATCAAATCTTATTTTATCTTCAATAGTTCAACAGAGAGAAATAATACAAAATTTGAGTTCTGTAATTTCATATCAGCAGCAGCAAACCCTAGATCGACAAAGTCAAACTTCGTCAAACTAGCTGAAATTGACCTCTAAAATACTTGGTCAATTTTTGATCAACTTTCCCTCAAATAGCCTGAAGAAACATCCCTTGAACAACCCCAAAATTTAAGTCAATTTGCAGATTTATGAAGTCAACTGCAGCCCTAAACTAGGGCAGTCAATACCAGTCAAAACAAAGGTCAGATTGCCTCAATTTTCGTGCCAAAAATTGTGGCCTGCCTAGGAGAGGCAACCACACCCAATCCGCACTTTTGGAAGGTCAACGCTTGGTCAACGCTGGTCAAAGAGATGACCTGCTACCCTAGCGTCCTTCTTTTTGCATCTTCTTTTCCCTAGGACGTGTTCCTTTTCATCCACATGTGTGAGAGAGAGAGGCTCCTTTTATGCATAGGAGAGAGAGAGAGAAGATGAGTGAATTGAATTGTCCAAATGAGGAGAATGCTCCTTATATTTATATGCAAATGTTGAGGTTGAATAGAAATGACTGTTGGGTTTATGAGCCTACATAAGTTTGCTAGTCTAGCTTGACAATTTGTCCATAATCAAAATAAATTCATATCTCCATAAATACTTATCAGAATTGGATGATCTTTAGATCAATTCTACACCTCTTGATGAGAGGAATCCAGGAAAAATATCAGAAGCAATAAATAAGGTGATTCACATGGATTTTGGCCCTAGTTGCGAATTTTAATACTCCCTCTCAACTAGGGAGAACTTCATCTGCAATCTGTCAGACTCTCCTTGCTATCCATCCATTAAATGCATTGTCCTATACAACTTGACCTCACTCTGCTCTTCTTTGCTCCACTATGCTTTGCTCTACTTTGCTCAAACTATGAAGAAGAAGAAATCATCAAGGATGTATCATACCATCCTCCACTGACCCGAAGTCAGTCTCAGAGTGTGAACCACTCTCACTAATCCCAGATCAATGGAGGTCATCCTAGCATAGGGAGTATGATAGATACAATGATGCGTCCATATATAGTACTACTATGGTCCCTATCCTCATTTCCATGCTCATTGATCAGATGAGTGGTACTTTCTATGAGTCCCAAACTACATGGGTAGGATGCCTTGATAGGAGAACTAATCATCCTGTCCACAAGAGAATGGATCATCCTATCTAGTGAATGCCATGGAGAATTAATCATCCTAGCCTACAAGAAAACTAATCATCCTGCTCCACAGTCGCCATGGAGAACGAATCATCTTGGCCCATAGGAGAACTAATCATCCTATTCCACAATTGCCATGGGGTGTCAGAGGGGAAGGTTGAATCTTTACCCTGTACATAGTGCATCGCCAGGGGATGGTGAGTCGCCCTGTGGTCACATGTCACTACAAGAAGTACCTCACGCACCCTTGGAGCTCCCAGAGCTCAATACATCATACTCAACCCTCATAAGAGGGTCTCTAAATGACACCAAGTCGTTCTAAAAAAAGTAAGGAATTTGAACTTTCCTAGGGGCTTTCTCAAAATGTCGAAGACATGTTCATCTGTACCAATATGTTGGAGCCTTATTGCTCCTCGATGCACTATATCTCGAATATAATGGTACCTGATATCGATATGATTGGAGCGATCATGAAATACAGGATTCTCTAATAAACAGATCTTGGTCTGGTTGTCACATAGAATCATGGTGGTATCCAATGTAAATCCGAACAACTCACTGAAAATCTTTTGCAACCAGACTGCCTCACAGGAGGCCATGCTAGCAACAATGTATTCTGCCTCGGCAGTGCTCAAAGCCACCGGCTTCTACTTCCTGTTCATCCAGGATATCAAGGCAGATACCAAAGAGAAACAACACCTGGAAGTGTTCTTTCGGTCCACGACCCCGCCTGTCCAATCAGCATGAGTATACCCAAGTATTCTCACATCTTCGGCAGTGTATCTAAACCCATGAATGATTATGCTGCGAAGATATCTCAACAGATTCTTGGCACCAATCCAATGTGAGTGGCGAGGCTCAACCATATGTTGAATCAATGTGTTGACTACAAAGCATATATCTAAATGGGAGTTCACCAAGAACATCGACAAGTTGACGATACTCGGTAGCATTTCGTAAAATAGGTCTGGCAGCACTACCGCTTAACTTCTTAAAGTCAAGCTCCATCAAGGTAGTTATGGGCTTGCAGCCCCCCATGCTGAATCTTTCCAATATCTTCACCACATATTTTCCTTGAGATAGGAAAATCTCCCTTGGTTTCTACCAGACTTCCAGCCTTAGGAAATAGTGCATAAGTCCTAGGTCTTTCATCTCAAACTCAAAAGACATCTCCCTCTTACATTCATGAATGAGAGTCTGCACCTATTAGAAGGAGGTCGTCAACATATAGCACCAGTATGAGAGGCTTGTCATCTATAACCTTCAAGTAAAGGTCAGGGTCGAATTCACTCCTGGTGAATCCCAGCTTCATCAAGTAGCTATCGATCCTCTCATACCATGCTCGGGGTGCTTACTTTAGCCCATAGAGGGCCTTCTTCAACTTGCACACATGAGATTCTCAATCATAAATCTCAAATCCTTCAGGCTTCTCCACATAGACATCCCCTTTGATCAAACCATGTAAGAACGTGGTCTTGACATCCATCTGATGTAGGTTCCATCCTTGTGAACCTCAAGGGATATGATCGAGCAGATGGTGGTATATCAGTCAACAGGTGCAAATATCTCGTCATAGTCTATACCTTCCTTCTGGGAGAATCCGCGAGCGACAAAATGAGCCTTATAATTTTCTGCACTTCCATCAACTACATGCTTTATCTTGTAAAGCCATTTTGAAGTGACAATTGCTTTATCTTGGGGTTTGGGGACCACATCCCAAACATCATTTTTCATAATGGAATGGTATCCCTGATACCTATTTGGCTTCTTACTTTCACGGAAGGTTCCTCTGGGTGCAACGTGTCCTTTAGCTTCACCAAGTGTCCCCCTAAGCCATGAAGGCCTCTTCCTAGAAGAGGAAGGCTCTTGCGGAGGAGGATCAATAGGATCCATAGGTTCTTCCACGTTGGGCATCGTCTCATCTTCCTTTTCCTTCTGTTCCCCAATGTTAGCTTCTTTAGATCCCCTTAAAGTAGGAATATTGTCTACTTTTCTAAGAGCCATATGTTCGTCGAAGGTGACATCATGACTAATCTCGACTTCCCTTTGACCAGCTACATAGATTCTATAGCCCTTAGTGATCTGGAATTGATCTAAGACAAACAATAAAGTATTACAGACTCATGTGCATGGATATGCCTATGTTATTTTATGCAACGGATCGATAAGATTGTGAAATACACAGGCACTGAAGCAGTTAAAGAAAACATAACAGGTAAACATATAAACACAACAAGTTTAATAAGGAGTTCACCCAATACTCCTGGGCTATGTCTCCTGGTCCAGCCTTCAGTGGTGGCCTCTCTATTATGTTTTCAAAGCAGAGCTTTTACAACAGTGAACTAAATTCAAGTCTCACATAACAAATACAAATTAGTAAGACTGTACTTAGATCCCCCTAGTCTTTGGAGTACACAGAATCTTCACACTGAACTCTTGACCTCTATTGGTCACAGTAGTATGAGCCCAATCTGAGACTCATACATGGAAGGCATTATAGAGGAGTGCGCTTGAACCTCTCAAGCCTTCTCTAGTGTATAAAGACTCTCTGACTCTCTTTGTTTATGTCTGGCTTGATGCTACCTTTGCTCCTACAGGTCAACTCAGATTCGTTTCTCTACTCTTAGCTTTCCACTCTCTAACTTACAACTTGCTGCTCTCTTTGTCAGTTTGTGGCTTTTAAGCCAATCTGATTTCTAACTGTTCATTTTAGCTTCGCAGCTTTCTGGTTCCCCTGCCTCTATCCATTTGAATCCATATGTTCTACGTAATCATTACTGTATAATGCCTCTCAGGGAGGTGGCCACCTATTTTATAATGGATGAGTGTCATTTCTCTTGGACATGGTCGTTTATTTCTTTACTCCAAGAATTCCCATGAAACATGACCTTCTGCTAATGCATCATCCATATCAGACTTCAAATCCTATACAACTCTGCCTGTGTACCTCGTCAAATCTAGTCATCCATTGGAACACGTCTCTGTCGTTGATCTAGAGCCTCCAAATCCTATGGTCATCATCCATATCGGGTGGATAAGTAACATGTTGTTTATCCATCTGATGTGAGTGGTTTTCTCTCTCTTCTGGCAGATGTGTGGCATCGAGCAGGACTTGGTTGAAACCGCTTATCGCTAGAAGCCCTTTCGATATCCTACCAGTTTTTGTGGGACCTTGCTTCTGATGGAATTGGCATGATATATGTTGCATTTTATGATTTTTCGAGTCCGGGTGCTTGCGACCTTTCCTTCTTGGAGGGTTTTGCCTCCGATATGCGATTAGTGACTTGTCACTAATTACATATTAGAAACTACCCCCGTTTCTTGAATTGACCCTTGGTTTTGCTAATTTGTGGTAGCATGCATTACCATGGGTCGATGGTCTACGTGCTTGACCACGGTCCTTGTTGCTCCGCATTGATCACCAATTGCAGCTGTTACGAAGATACCTCTGATAGCTTGATCTTTATATGACTTTGAAACTTGGCATGATTTTTAAAGAGTTCATGAAAACTTAGAGAGTGTTCTAGGATCTAATTTGGATCACGACCTTCCCATTGAAAAATCATTTGGACCACCAAAAGTTAGTTTTTAAGCATCAGTCAAGTGAGGATATAGATTCCTTGCTTGCCCAATTTCTATCCATTTTGCACTGCTTGATTTTGAACCTTTGAGTCCAATCCTGAGGTACTCAACATCCCCTCTGTGTGTAGTTCTCACCTTCTTGTCCAGAGCTATATCTTCCTGCAATAGAAGGTAATTGACTCTGCTCTTCAGGATCTTCAATTAATGAAGGTTCAAATAGTCTCAAGCTTTCTGCATTAACAACTGAATAGATGTGCATGTAAGATGGTAAATCAAGGTGAAAAGCATTCTCACCGATTTTCTCAAGTACCTTGAAAGGTCCATACCTTATTAGTTTCATCTTCTTACCTTCACCTTGCATTCTGTCTTTGTTGATATATAGCCAAAATTGATCACCAACTTGGAAACTATGCTCAATCCGATGCCTATCATGCCTTGCCTTGTACTTGGCTTGGCTCTTTTCCAACTGTTCTTGTACTACTTGGTGAATTTCTTAGATTTGTTCAATGAACTTGGTTGCCTTGTCCACATCACTATGTCCATCAACCGCTATGTCTTTACCAAAGACAAAATCCAAGGGAGACCTTGGGGTGAAACCAAAATAGGTCTCAAAAGGAGATCTCTGTGTAGAAGAATGTTTAGCTCGGTTGTAAGCATGTTGCACATAACATAAATATTCATCCCAAAGCTTGGGATACTTGCTACAATCACCTTTGAGCAACTGAATCACTATCCCGTTGACCACTTCTGTTTTGCCATCTGTTTGTGGATGAAAAGCTGTGCTCTTCTTTAGCCTCGTGTCTATTAATTCCCGTAGACTTGACCAAAATTTCCCAACAAATCGAGAATCTCGATAAGATATAATGGAAGTGGGTAATCCAAAATGAACCCATACATGCTAAAAGAACAACTTTGCAGTTTTTTCAACAGTAATATGTTTGTTACAAGGTATTAAAATACACATTTTGTTGAACCTATCCACAATAACATATAAATAGTCATGACCTTTTCTAGATTTAGGCAGTCCCCCAAAAAAGTCCATGGAAACACTTTCCCAAGGATGAGAAGGAATTGGTAGTGGAGTGTGCAAGCCTAGTTTTCTATTGTTGGGCTTGTTTTCAGCACACATGGTACACCCTCTTACATATCTAGAAACTGTTTGATTCATTTTTGGCCAATAACAAAATATTTGCAGCTATGCAAATGTTTTACTTACAACAAAGTGACCTGATATTAGAGAAGTTTGTGCTTCTCAAATTATCTTTACTCTTTCAGTTTGAGAAATGCATAACTTTCCAAAATGATACAAGAGTTGGTCCTTAACATGATAATCTAATTCTTCTACTTGTTTTCCATGACTTAAAGTTGCATATACATCTTTGAAATCTATATCTTGAGCATATTGTTCAATGCAGCTTTCATGCAATACTAAATTATGCTTAAGTATAGTAGATGCACTTATGATTGGTCTAGACAACATATCTGCAATTTTATTGTGTATGCCTTTTTTATATATGATGAAAAGATGAAACTGTTGTATAAAACCCATCCACCTATAGTGTCTTGATTGGTGCAACTTAGTTTGTGAGTGTAAATATTGAAGTGGTTGATGATCAGTATGTATAACTATCTCTTTGCCCATTAAATAATATTTCCACTTTTTCACACTCTATACTAATGCATACAATTCTTTATCATATGTGGGATAATTAACAACTGCAGAATTAAATGTCTCAGAATGATAACATATGGGTTTACTGTGCTGCATCAACACTGCTCCCATGGCATAGTCAATGGCATTCATTTCAATCGCAAATGGTCTTTGAAGATCGGACAGTGCTAGTACTGGTGATGTACTATTCTTTTCTTTCAAGGTGTCGAAGGCTTTCTACTATTTGCCTCCCCACTGAAACACCTTGTTCAATCTTGTTAAAGCATGTAAGGGAGCTGAAATCAAGGAAAAGTTAGAAATAAACTTTCTCCAATACTGTGCTGCTCCTAGGAAGCTTCTAACTTCTGTAGTAGATTTGGGTTTAGGCCAGTTTACAATGACTGCAACCTTAGAGGGATCTATCTTCAATTCACCACCCCTACAATATGACCCAAATAATTCAAAGATGTTTTGCCAAATTCACATTTTGAGAGTTTAACATAAAGATTTTCTCTTTTCGAAACATCTAGAGTCTACTTTACATGCTTCAAATGTTCTTCCCATGTTTTACTATATATAAGAATGTCATCTAAATATACAATGACAAAATCATCAATAAAATGCCTGAGTACATCATTCATTACTCTTATGAAAGTAGCAAGAGCATTAGTTAAGCCAAAAGGCATAACTAACCACTCATACAATCCCTGCTTTGTTTTGAAAGCAGTCTTCCATGCATCTTACTCTGCAACTCTGACCTGATGGTAACCACTATGCAAGTCCAACTTGGAAAAATAAACAACTTCTTTCAACTGATCTAATAGATCATCTATGCAAGGAAGGGGCTAATTATTTTTTATCATTATCTTATTCAATGCTCGGTAATCAATGCACATTCTCCATGAGCCATCTTTCTTCCGCACCAAGACAATTAAAGACCCACATGGTGATGTGCTAGGTCTTATGAACCCTTTTTCGAGCAGCTCTTGTACCTGCTTCTTGATTTCTGCATTCTCTAAAGTGGACAACCTGACGTTCTGATGTTAGGAAATGGAGCATCTTGCTCCAAATTAATATCATGTACTATTTCCTTTTTGGGTGGCAGACCTTTAGGTTCTGGAAATAGTATATCATATTCTGAAACAACTTTTTCTAAATCAGCTTGTTGTTTAGCATTACAGCCCTCAAATACATTGGTTTTATTAGGTTTCTTTTCCTTTACAACCATCAGTAAAAATTGTTTGCATGAATTTACAATTCTTTTCATCTACCTTGAGTTTATGAGAGTATAATTATTCTTGAGTTTTATGAGCTCTTACAATATATTCAATTCCATCTTTAACAAGTTGATGCTTGTTTTCAGCTCTATAGAAAATGGATTTTCTATCATACAAGTAAGGACTTCCTAAAACAATTCCACATATATCCAAAGGAACTATATCTAACTCAACCTCATCTACAAATGCTGACCAAAAAGAAAACCTAAATTTACATCGTCTAGTCACTTGTAGCTTTGCGTTATCACATAACCAACCTAATGGATATGGCTTCTTGTGAGGTGTGGCTAGTAATCCCAGCTTCTTTACAATTGCTTCAGAAATTAAATTTACTTGTGAGCCACTATCAAAGAAAGTATCAATTTGTTGATGCTTGGAAATAACTCTAATATGAAAACTCATGTCTTTTCCTCTCATTTTCTTCATTATCAGTAGATTGTGCAGAATTACTAGTAGATGCTTTAGAATTTTTACCTTTTATACCTGTGGCTATGATTGTTGTTTCATCCCCTGAGGCTGATCCCAAATCCTTTTGAATAGCTGCAGCATTCTTCTTCTTTCTGCCATCGTACTTCTTGGGCCTCAGCTCTGGATGTAGAATCCAGCATTATTCATCATCATGCCCATCCTTCTTGCAGTGAGTGCATGAAGGCTTGGTCTTTTGTACATCATTTGTCTTCCTCTCTTTCCATTTCTACTCTCTTTTCCTTGTTCTTGCTTGCAATGGGTTTTGATGATCCCCCAACTTCTAGGTTCACATTCTTGCCTCTAGCCTCTAGATGGGTAGCGTGAATAGATTCCTCGTCTATGCTAGTAGGATTAAACATGAGAATGGTGTGATTTAAATAGCTGTGTAGACCACCTATATACTTTAGCAGAGTTTTAGGTGAGTCTAACGAAATTCCTAGAATCAAAGCTCTTTTTCTAAATTCTTACATGTAGCCTTGTACACTTTTCCCTTTTAATTGTCGAAGAGTTTGCCAACTCATCATGGCTTGTTACATATAAGATAGTGGATAGAACTATCTTTTAATTGCAGAAACAAATTCACTCCAGACAGAAAGAATTTTACCATGCTTCTTCATGTTAGCTTGTGTTCTGCCTTCCCACCATACCAATGCACTGCCTCCAAGGTATAGGCTAGCCAGCTGAATCTTACTTTTGTCTAAATCGATGCTTTGCACTCTGCAATACACATCAATATGTCTAATCCAATTATCCAACTTCTTTGCATTCAACTCTTCATCATATATCAACAAATCAAATTTAACATCTAATTTAATCAAGGATGTTTTCTTTTTATTTTCAGGGCTATTAGGAGGTGTGGGAAGCTTTTATTCTTTAAACTTTCCTTTAGAATGGTCATGGAGGAGAGATTCTTCTACTCCTTTATCTTGTTTGGAGTTTGATGAATCTTCATCTCTACCTTTCTTAAATTATTTATACATTTCTTCTACCATGTCTCTCATGGTCATGAAATTATCCATGAACTGGGAGTCTGATTCCAAGGGACTTTTTCATGCCATTTTCCTCTTAGGATAGACTCTTCCAATTTCTGGGTTAGCTTCAACCAATTCTCCTTCTCCTAATTCGAGCTTTGTCCTAGTTAGCATTCAACAACAAAATCCAGCACAAGCTTGTCTAACCTTAGGAATCTATAGCTCTGATACCACTTGATCTGGAATTGATCTAAGACAAACAATAAGGTATTATAGACTCATGTGCATGGATGTTCCTATGTTATTTTATGCAACGAATCGATAAGATTGCAAAATAAAAAGGCACTAAAACAGTTAAAGAAAACATAATAGGAAAACATATAAACACAACAAGTTTAATAAGGAGTTCACCCAATACTCCTGGGCTAGGTCTCTTGGTCCATCATTCAGTGGTGGCCTCTCTATTATGTTTTCAAAGCAGAGCTTTTACAACAGTGACCTCAATTCAAGTCTCACACAACAGATACAAATCAGTAATATTGTACTTGGATCCCCCAAGTCTTTAGAGTACACAGACTCTTCTCACTGAACTATTGACCTTTATTGGTCATAGTAGTATGAGCCCAATCTGAGACTCATACATGATTACAGAGGAGTGCGCTTGAACCTCTCAAGCCTTCTCTGGAGTACACAAACTCTTTGAGTCTCTTTGTTTTTGTTCGGCTCAATGTTGCCTTTGCTTCTACAGGTGAGCTCGACTTCTTTTCTCTGCTCTTAGCTTTCCACTTCCTAGCTTACTACTTGCTGCTCTCTTTGTCAGTTTGTGGCTTTTAAGCCAATCTGCTTTCTGACTGTTCATTTTCGTTTCCCAGCTTTCGGTTCCCCTGCCTCTATCCATTCGAATCCCTCTATTTTGCGTAATCATTACTGTATAATGTCTCTCAGGGAGGTGGCCACCTATTTCATAATGGATGAGTGTCAATTTTCTGGGACATGGCTATTTATTCTGTTACTCCAATAATTCTTTGTTTATCTTTCCGATGTTAGCGGTTTTCTCTCTCTTCCACCAGACGTGTGGCAACCATTGTGTGGCATCGTGCAGGACTTGGTGAAACCGCTTATTGCTCGAAGCCCTTCCGATATCCTGCCGGTTTTTGTGGGACCCCGATTCTGATGGAATTGGTGCGATATTTTCTGCATTTTATGATTTTTCAGGTCCGGGTGCTTGCGACCTTTCCTTCTTGGAGGGGTTTGCCCTGCAATATGCGATTATCGCTAATCGCATATCAGAAACTACCCTCGTTTCTTGAATTGACCCTTGGTTTTGCTAGTTTGTGGCAACGAGTGTTACCATGGGCCGACAGTCTGCATGCTTGACCGGCGATCCTCGTTGCTCTGTGCTGATCACCGATTGTAACTAATATGAGGATACTCTGATAGCTTGATCTTTATAAGACATTGAAACTTGGCATGATTTTTAAAGAGTTCATGAAAACTTAGAGAGTGTTATAGGATCCAATTCGGATCACTTAGTATTTTTGCTATAGCCCACGAAGATTCCTTTCTTTTCAGATGCACCCAATTTATTCCTTTTCTCTTTCGGCACATGAAAATATACAGGGCTTCCAAAAATTATAAAATGAGATACGTCAGGTTTCTTACTGATGAACATTTCTTTGGGAGCCTTGGAACCTAATGCTTGATGAGGGCATCAGTTTTGTACATATAAGGTGGTATTTTCAACTTCGGCCCATAGAAACTTTGGAAGTCTTTGATCATGGAGCATAGCATGGACAACTTCCATAATTGTACGATTCTTCCTTTCCACCACACCATTATGCTCAGGAGTAAATGGTGTAGTAGTCTCCCTCTTAATGCCAGCATCTTTACAAAAGTCATGAAACTCATTGGATTCATATTCAATCTCATTATCAGTCCTTAAGGTCTTGATCTTCTTTTCGGTTTAATTCTTGATCAAGGCTTTGAAGTGCCGAAACTAGGATAACACTTCATCCATTTTTTTCAAGAAGTATATCCAAGTCTTGCGAAAATAATCATCTGTAAAAGTGAGGTAATATAAATATCCTCCCAAGGATTTCAAGGCATCATACCAGATATGTCTGAGTGAACCAACTGCAATATATCAGAGGTCTTGCTTTGTCTTGAGGGGAATGGTCCCCTTTTTACCTTTCCTTCGACACATCTTGGGCATACACCTTCTTGCTCTAATCTAAACTTGGGCATCCCAGTCACCATTTTTCTTACATTGGGTAGAGCTTTATAGTGAAGGTGAGAAAACCTCTGATGCCATAGTTCAGACTGAAGAGATGTGTCACAAATCATGACACCCAACAGACTTCCACCGACTTGATATAATGAATCAACTGGAAACCCAAGAGTAAAAGCATCTTTAAAGTTCTTTTTCCATACACATACCTTGCCATCGCTGAAGGCCACCTTGTAGCCTTTGTCTTCCATTTTCGAAATGGACACCAGGTTCTTTTTAAGATTAGGTACATATAATACATCTTGTAAGTGGATGGTGTTACCTTGATTCAATTGAAGAGTGACATTTCCTACGCCTTTCATGGGATATTTTGAATTATCTCCAAGACTAATTTCTAGGTTGGTTTCCTTCTCTATCACATTATAGAGAGCTTCTTTGTAACCAGTGAAGTGCCTTGAGGCACCACTATCAATAAGCCAATTTCCCAGCGAATCCGGGGAGCAATAGTAGATAGAGCTACTGGCAAATAATATTCATCTTGCTTATTGTTAACAATGTTATATTCATACTTGGAATTTCTTGCCTTCTTGAATGGTTATCCTCTTCCTTGATTTTTGGCACTTCTTTTACCTCTGTCATTTGTCATGCCATTCCTTTGATTGCCTTGAGAGGGATTTTGATCATCGTCCCAGTGTGAGTCCCTTCATCAGGGCACTCCCTTGCATAGTGACCAATTTTATTGCAACTGTAACATCATCCTTTTCTTCCACCCTTTGGTCCAGCCTTTCCTTTGAATTTAGCCTCGGAACTTTTTCTTCCTTTAATATGAGAAGAAAAGGTAGAGGGATGACCTTTAAGTATGGCCATTTCTTGTTCTTCCATCCTCATTTTTTCTTGAATGCATCTGGCCATTAATTCCTCAAATCCAGGAATTATGTTATTGTTGAGAAGAGTAGTCCTGAATATATACCATTCAGATGGCAGTCCTCCAAGAGTTGTGAGTGTCATTTCTCTGTCAAGAATTACTTCTCCAATAGATAGGAGATTGTTCTTGATCTCGATGATCCTTAAGAAATATGCTTGCATACTCTCATATTTTCCCTTCTTAATTTCCTTAAGCTTATTTCTAGGAAACAGGACTTGATTTGCATCATTAACTTTAAATAAACTCATCAATCTATCATAGACTTCCTTAGAGGTGTTCAACTCGGAAACATAGGCCACCAAGCGCTTGTCGATAGAGTCCCAAATGATCTTCCTTGCTTTGATTTCTCCCTTGGTCCATTTTTTACTAGCACCAGTGGATGCATTTGATGGAGGCTCAACAATTCCGCTTTTCACATGGTCCAACACTTCCTGCTCTTCTAATGTTAGATCGAGAGACATCAACCATCCATGATAGTCAGACTTCTCATGGAGTTTGTCTTTAGCGGGGAAGTGTATTGAGGACCCCATGATTTCTTTTTAAGATAGCGTTCCTAACCTTCTCTTCAGTGATTGCTCTTGCTCTTGCTCTTGGACTTTGTCTTCATCTCAGCTCTGATACCATGTTAAATTATGGTATGTTCTATGCTTAGAGAAATTTACTTATTTTTCTTCTTATTAGCCACAAATTATCAATCACATATACATTAAGTAAAGTGCAGATAGAACATTAAATGATCAATAGAAAACAAGCCAAGACAAGAGACACAAGATGTGGCGGCTAACCAAGGATAAATCTCAATGTGGGGAAACCATTTCATCAAATCTTCCTTTACCTTCAGTAGTTCAATAGAGAGAAATGGTACAAAATCTGAATTATGTAATTTTATATTAGCAACAACAAACCCTAGATCGGCAAAATCAAACTTGATCAAACTAGCTAAAATTGACCTCTAAAATACTTTTTCAATTTCTGGTCAAGTTGTCCTCGAACAACCTGAGGAAATAGCTCTTGAACAACCCCAATAGTTCAGTCAATTTGCATATTTTTGAAGTCAACTGCGACCCTAAACTAGGGCAATCAATACCAGTCAAACCAGAGGTCATATTGCCTTGATTTTCATGCCAAAAATTGCGGTCAGCCTAGGAGAGGCAACCACACCCAATCTGCACTTTTGGAAGGTCAACGCTTGGTCGACACTCATCAAAGAGATGACCTACTGCCCTATCGTCCTTCTTTCTGTGTCTTCTTTCCCCTAGGACGTCTTCCTTTTCATCCACACCTGTGAGAGAGGTTAATTTTATGCGTAGGAGAGAGAGAGAAGATGAGTGAATTGAATTGTCCAAATGAGGAGAATGCTCCTTGTATTTATATGCAAACGTTGAGGTTTAATAGACATGATTGTTGGGCTTCTGAGCCTACATAAGTTTGCTGGCCAACCTTGACAATTTGTCCATAATAAAAATAAATTCATATCTCCATAATTGGATGATAATAAAAATAAATTCATATCTCCATAATTGGATGATCTTTAGATCAATCCTAGACCTCTCGATGAGAGGAATCTAGGAAAAATATCGCAAGCCATAAATAAGGTGATCCACGTGGAGTTTGGCCCTAGTTGCCAATTTTAACAAATAGGGATCATTCTCTATCCTGGTTTTATGTTTTCTGAGCTCCGGGTGGATGGCATTGTACAGGAAGCTGGCTGCTTCGCTTTATGATCTTTTGATTTGTTTCTTTTTGGGATGGCTTTGTTTCTTAGTCTGGTCTATCATTTCTCCTCGCCTTGTTTGTCTGCTGCTAATGTTGGTTCTTAGTGATCTCCTTTGTGCTTCTTTGATCTTTTTTTGGTGTTGCAAATGTTGGTTCTTAGTGATCTCCTCTCTGCTTCTTTAGTATGGTGTTGGTCTGATTCAACGATTTGCCTACTTCTCTTTGGTTTCTGGAGTCTATAAAGCCATATGTAATTTCTCATTTGATTAATGAAAACTGAAAAAAAAAGTGATAATTGTATGTAGGCTGCCTTGCGCTGATTCAGATATATCTAAGAGCCATGGCATAAGAGTCCTCACATGCAAACGTTGGGAAGTCATACCATCATAATACGAAAACCCTACCTTTACAAAACAATTAATTTGTCTTTCTCTTAATTTATTTAATTAATTTGTTCTTCCTGTGTACTTTATTTCATGCATCTTCTGAATATCATAAAGTTCAACACGAGTACCTTCCCTGGCCAGACAAATAATCTCTTAGTTTTGAAAAATAAATACCTCTCGATATAATGTATCCACCAAAGACGAACGTCAACAAGAGTGCGTATACACCTACAGAGTTTGCAATTATAAGATTCCCTGAAAGAGCAGCTATGAAGCGAAAAAGTCCCAGGCCTGTTTGATGGAGGCCGAAGTACACTAGAAACTGTCGAAAACACCTGTATAACAGCTCGTTAAATTCGATTTTCATGTATTAGATGTTTTTTATTAAATTTTGTGACAAAATTTAAGACCAAAAAAACTCGAAAAAGCTCGCATAGTAACTTATAAATCAGGATGAGAGATGTTTAAAAGACCACTTTAAAGTTGAGGGACCATCTTTATTTCGTGGGTAATATTTTGGGAAAAGTTTGCAATTCAATTCAATTCAATTCTTGTGTTTTAAGTGACTTTTGTTCATCAACTATTCTTAAAATCTACCATAACTACAAAATTTGAACTTGCTGAAAAACGGAAGAATGAAAATGGAAAGAATAACAACGTAAAGAATATTTAACCTGTGTAGACTCGGGGCAAAATCAATGGTATAGTACGTAATAGTTACCCACGCTGCAGATTCTATTAAGGAAGAAGGAAGTTCAGTAATCCATATTGGAAGCGAGTATGCCCATGCAGGGTAGAACATGAAATCTCTCTGCTTGTAAAACACCGGAAGCTTTGCAATTGTCATATCTATTCCTGCCATTCCGTTGAACATATTCATGACGAGACCCAAGAATAGCACCCCAAAGTAAATGCCCGCATCGTTCATATTTCTGTGATGCATATTTGTATGAAAAAAAATGGTCATAGCCAGCGTAGCGACGACAGTTATCTGATAAATAAGCAAATAAATCCCTTGAGAACTAAGAAATATAGGATGAAAATCTAATGCATTTCAGTTGCAAGAAGATTATGTATCTTTCCGTGCCATTTTTTACTACCTGAAGGAGTTTGAATATATATATGAAGGCATTTCTCTTCATGAGTAAAACCTCTCTATCAAAGCATGCTTTAAAAAGTTCTGCTCTGCTTAAACCGTATTTTTCTGTAGAAAGAGCCGCAGGATGACTTCTTCTTTTATCGTAGGGAATTGACAACTCTGAATTTAGTTTGATCCCCACGTGAAAAGATTGAAATGCATCTGCAAAATCCTTCACTGAAACGTAGTGGTATGACTGTGTCCCGCACCAGTACTGTTCTTGGTCTTTCCGCGAAATCACCTATGCCGGTAAAAAACGAATAATTTGAGTGCTCAATTGTTTTATCAATATTCTGGATACACATCCACTTTTCAGTAAAATAAATAATATTATTAAATTGGTGTATGACGTTTTTAAATTACGCAATCTACATTTTAAAAAAAACCCACTTTAAAAATAAACATACTGTATCTCCTATAAATTTCAACTTGTTACGTCTTAAATAAAAATACAAAAAATCACATACTCTTACCATCAGCTATAGTCCAATTACATAAAACTTTAACATAAACATAAACTCTATAATTCCAATAGTTTCACTCAAAACATATCCCAAGAAAAATTTATTAAAACAACTGGACGTAAATCAACCGACTCATAACGCATACGTTGGCATTACTCATTTTATAAAATATTTAATCAAAGTAAATTATTCAATAACAGCGAAGTTTATTGATTACATAGTGATATTCATAAATCCTCATGGTAAAAACACTGTTTTATATTTTGGTTCATGTATGGGGTTCTCGGTTCTCGTAGGATGTTTAGATACATCCTTTTTATATTTAAATGGAGATAAGTTCTTATTTAATTAAAGACACATTTAAAATTTATTTTAAAATTTTGTTAATATAAATTTAATATAATATAATTTTTATTTGATATTAATATTAAAAAATTGTATTTATAAATAATAAATCATTTTTTCCCTATTTATTAATAATACAAATAAATATTTTTGAAAGAGAATGTTTTTGGATATGAAATAAGAAATATTTAACTAAAAGTCATAATTAAAAAGACATTTAGTATACAACAAAGAAACTGAGTACGTAAACAATAAAAATTATGAAAGTAATAATTTCTCTGTAACTAAGGGGAGAATATATTAGAGTAGTGTAATTATGTCGTATAAAAGATATTAGATTGCTAGAGAAGTGGAAATTTTAATAGGATTTTAATAAAATATATTATAAATTTTAAGAAATCTGGTCAAGTTTAAAGAATTTAGATATTTTTAGAGGTTTTTAATGTTGTTGAATCTCTTTTCACTATAAAAAATAATTCAAACATTACTTAAATTGAAAAATAAATTTTTCCCCTATATAAAAAACAATTCAAACTAAATTGAAAAATAATTTTTTTCATATATAAAATTGGAGAGTTATTTTTTTAATTTTTTTTCAAAAAATCTAATCATAATAATGTTTCAATTGTTTTTTAACAATGAAAATTGTTTTTTAATAGTGGAAATGATTTAACACCATAAAAACCCTAAAAATTTTGAAAACCCAGAACATGCCAAAAATTTTGAAAACCCAGAACACGCCAAATTCAAGTTTGAAAACTATACCCAGAATTTCCCAAAATTTTATCAAAATAAAACAAAAACATGACCTCCTGAGACGACTGCTCTAATTAAAAGTGGCGAGGTAAAATTGATAGTCGAATCAAAATTTTATCAAAATAAAACAAAAACATGACTGAGACGACTGCTCTAATTAAAAGTGGCGAGGTAAAATTGATAGTCGAATCAATTGTCTTCATAGTTGGAAGGTTAGAGCGCCTACCTCCTGCAAGAAATCTGCGACGCCTTTCCTCTCGGGGCATTGAAATCCCATGCTTTCGAAGAATTGCAGAACAAATTGGCGGGGTCCTTGGTACACGATATAACCTTCTGACACCAGAATTACATCGTCGAAGAGGTCGTAGGTTTCAGGGGCAGGTTGCAGAAGAGAAATGACCATTGTCGCCCTCATTATATGAACGAAGTGGGAGAAGTATCGGATAATCTCTAATGTGGTAGAACTGTCCAACCCTGTCGAAATTTCATCCATCAGAAAAGCTTGGGCACCTCCGGCCATCATCTCCCCCGTTGTGAGTCTTTTCTTTTGACCTCCGGAAATGCCCCGCCGCATACTATCTCCTACCATCGTATCCGCGCATATGTCTAACCCCAATATCTGGAACAAGTTTTTACATATTATGCATTGTGCCATCATTCACAAAAACATGTTGATTGCTATTACTGAATTTGAAGATTCTTATTCCTGTAATGATAAATATAATTGTAGATTTCAAAATATTTTGAAATTTTCATACTTATGCATCAGATATACCATATATTAAAAAATCTATAAACAAATTACATAGACATGTACAATCAAATTAGTACACTCAAACGAAAAGAACTCACCTTCATAACATAGTCCGTCATAACACTGCTTTCTTGTCCCTCTATTGCTGTGGCCTGAATATATATTCAACAGTTCATGGTATTTATATCAGCTCCACCATTTTTCATTAAAATCCATTATCTAATTGGAAAACTGCATCATTCTTGAAGTTGATACCTTCATGAAAATATCAATATCAGCATCTGGTTGCACTCCTACTTCCTTCTCTCTTCTGGAAAGCTCTGTCAACATATCTGCAGTCAAGACCGGATATTCAGGAATATAGATCCATTTTAATGATGAAGAATTAAAAGCTGGAAGTTTATCTGAAACACAGATATACATATTTTCACATAAATATAGATATTTTCTATTAACTTGCAGATTTGCAATATGCAGTTGTAGTGTAAATTTTATCAATAAATGATTTCATAATGTATGTCAACAATGCCATTCCTATATATCAATTACATATTTTAAAATATCGTGAATTTTATATGTAATTCTATAATAAATATTGTGAATTTTATATATAGTTTTATAATAAATATTCTGAATTCTATAAGTAATTCTATAATAATTAAATAATTTGTGAATTTTATATGTAATTCTATAATAAATATTCTGAATTTTATATGTAGTTTTATAATAAATATTCTGAATTTTATAAGTAATTCTATAATAATGCATTAATAATGGGCTATTTTTTCTTAGAATATTTTGAATATTGAATTAAAATAAATAACACGAAGATCCAAAATATTGCAAATTCTACCATAAAAAAAATACCGACTAAGAATTTAAATATCTGTAATAGGAAAACAGAATACCATATCTTGAACCAACGCCTTGGCAACGAGCCGAAAAGTTGAGAGTTTCCCTAACAGTCATTTCTCCCATGTGGGTATCATCCTGACTGATGTAAGTAGAAGTCCTCTCTGGCACGAATTCGTTGAGGGCATGCCCATTATACGTAACTCCTCCTTCAACCTGAACGAAAAACCTCATACAAAATAAATTCAATCTCCTTGATTCAAAATAGCACTGTGAACTTGAAATTTGGAAGCATACTTACTTTCAGTGTGCTTTGAAGCTTTCCGGCAAGTGCCAAGAGTAGAGTAGTCTTGCCCGAGGCAGGAGGCCCAAGAAGCAGCGTCAGTCTTCACGATTTTAATTTCACAAACCACAGATCAGCCCAGAGCTTGGAGCGTCCAGATAAACTTCAAGTTCAAAATTTTTGAAGATAATATTTACCTGCCGGGTTGAACGATACCGCTGATATTGTGAAGAATGGTTAAATTTTTCTTCTGTGACTTTCTCAGCCGAAGCATTCCCAAAACATCCTACGGTCAACCTCCCACAGATTTGGGTACAAAAATTAGAGACAACGCGTCATTGCGAACCGAAGGTTATTGTTATTATTATTTTATTATAAATTTTAAATTATTTTTCACAGATTCCCTTACATCAATAATAATAATATTCGCACGTTACATTATCGAAATACATAAAGAATGGTTACCATTAAAACAAGATTGCATCTCACAGTAAAAATAAAATCACATTGCGAAAATTCAAAATGATTAAAAATAGAAAGGTTCGGAATCTTTTTGACGATCTCTATAGAAAAACGGAGTTCTATTTATATCATAAAAAAGTATACTTAAAAAGACAATTATATATATAAGATAGATATAATTTTTGTAATTATATTTATTTTATTTATAAATATTGATGAAAATTAATATCTACAAGTATTTTAAAAAACAATGATCTATAAATCAAAATTGGAAAATATAATGAAAATAACTAGATTATAAATAAGACATTTTGAATTTAATATATATTATTTCTCTTAATTATGATTTTCAAACCTCTTATGTTTTTTTTTTAATTTGATTTTTCCAAATTTATAAATTTTATCATTATATTTAAAAATTACAAATATTAGTAAAAAATCAACGTCGATAACTATTTTACCAACAAACAACGGTAAATTAATTTACTTATTGTAAAATTTTAAAATATAATGAAAAAATAACTAGATATATCTCTCATATCCATGTATCTTTTTAACTGAATAAAAATATCTAAATTAACAAAAACATTTTGCTTCTATTTTTAATTATTTGCTTTTGAAAATAACTGTGCAGATTGCAGATAAACTTTCAGAAATAATCTTGTAGTGTAGGAAACGCCTGAAGTTTCCAGTTGATATTTTGAAATATTTGTTTGTCCCTTGTGATGGTTGAAACATCAACTCAAACGATCTAATGTTTCTAACCTTCTTTATAGTTATTTCCAAAAGTAAATAACTGTGTAGAGTGCAGGAAACTTTTAGAAATAAGTGCAGGACATTCTGAAATTTTTCTGTTCCTGATGATCAGAATGTTCGTTCCTGGTGATGGATGCATCCATCATCAACTGAAAATATCTTACGTTCCTCATGTTTTTACAGTTTTTTCTAAAAACAATTTATCGACAATATACTTTCCACTGTAAAAACCCACAGGTTCTCTATTAATCTGAACATATTACCTCTACCATGTTGATAGTCCAGTTAGTTAGGGTTGGCAATGCCCGGCTGCCAACGTAAACATCAGCAGAAATATTCAGGTCCTGGAAACGGATCTCAATCTCCGGTATGATAATTCCTACTCTGAGTACCACAAGCCCAAGATGATGACCTTACACATAAATATGGGCACAACAAACTGAAGCAAATTCGATAAAAGAAAAGGAAAAGCAGAGAGTGTAAAATGTTGAGAACCTGTCGAGTCTGTGACGAAGTTTGAGCAGAAAGCGTTGATTATCCTCTTCCGAAACTCCCAAGAGTCTCTCAATGAGTTGCTTCCGAGCTTCAGGTGGGATATTTGTGACATCTATCCGCTGGTGACCAGAGCCCATGGAGTGATTGCTTAGGAGGTCGTTCAGTATGGAAGTTCTGAGACGTTCCCATGTGGGAAGCCTCTCTATGGCTGCCCATGCCACCGCCTCCACCTCGCATCTTCGCGCTACTGAGTTCGATGACACACAGGGGAATCGATCGCTGTCTCCAAACATATTTGATCTGCCAGAGCCCAATATGCTGCTTCCCATTTCCTCCTGCAATTCTTTGAATAATCATGACCTACAGATGGGACGAGCTCCTGATAAATTGAGCATCTTGTTGCTTTCGCTATTTCACATAAAACAAATAGGTCTGACGAGCTGATGACAAATTGAGCATCTTGCTGCCTTGGCTATTTCACATAAAAACAAATAGTGATCAGTGAAATATGATATCACAAATTTTATTAAATGAGGCTTATGCCTGAACATTCATATAAAAATACATGATAGTGTACCAAATACATAGAATAATGACATAACTCGACTAACCCATGTTCAAAACAAAAGGTTCTACTTAATCCAAAATATTCTATTAACTCGAATTCTGCACCCCATGTTCAAAACAAAACGTTCCACTTAATCCAGAATATTCTATTAACTCAATTCTGCACCCTCTACGTTGAGGGCAAAGAGTGTCACATACTCCCACAACATTATCATTGATATCGTTGTTTCTTAGTAGGTACTGTCTGCGTTATTTATTGGCTGTGTTTTAGAGAGATCCGTTGTTTTCACCAATGGGCACATTCATGCACGTTTCCCAATATTTTACCAATGGTCACATTTATGGACGTCTCCCAATATTTTTTTGCAGTTGTTTATAATGAGATTTTTGGAAAGTTTTTCTGTCAGATTTTTCCGCTCAAAATCCGGCAGCAATTTATTGGAATCCCAAGTTTGATAGCTAGTTTCTGCACAATCAAGGGTCCCACCGGTTTTTCAGGGTGCTGAATCCAAATATGCAGTTAAAAAACCATTTTAACTGCCAAAAATCAAGATTTAACTTCATTTCTTCCGCCGGATTCCATCACGAGAATCTTCAAAAAGTGGCATTATAGACAACTCGTATTTTTTTTATTTTTTTTTATTTTAAAGAGAAAGTGACAACACACAATTAATAATTGGTGCATATGATGGTTAGGGTTATTATTCAATTTTTATAATTGGTGCATATGATGGTTAGGGTTATTATTTAATTTTTATTTTTATTTTTTTTAAGCGAGTTGTTTTTAGTGCAATTTTTTCGAAGTTTTTTAGGTAGATTTTTCTAGTTTAATTTCTCTAAAATCCGGCAAGAATTTATTGAAATTACAAGTTTGATGGGTAAAACTGCACAATAATAATAGGGTTTTTCACGATGTGGAATCCATATATACAGTGAAAAAACTAATTTAAATAACACAAATCAAGATTTCATCACAAACACATATCAAGATTTCACCACAATTTTTTCCACCAAATTCTGGCACAGGAAACTCCAAAAAATAACATTAAAGACAATTCCTTTTTCCTTTTTCAGGTATCCTAGAATGTAATGGAATTGTTTAATCTTTATTTCTTAAAGATAATAATATGAGATTAAATAATGTGTACATTTAATTCATTTGTTGCATTCCCTTGATACGTTAAAAAAACGAAACGAAATAGCATTAATTGATCCTCCGACTACTTGATTTCTTTAGAGCTACTCTAACAAGTCAATGTTTCACTCTTTGGGTTACACGTCAACTTTCGCCGGCGAGGCCCTTCGACAAACTACTCCACTCATACACGAACTCTTGGGCCCCGTCTCATCGACCAAAATTTTTCCCGCTAGCAGCTTTATCTCCATCCGCTAGTAGCTCGTCGTTACCATCCGTAACAATTCTGTCTATACAGTTTGAACGACTCTTCACTGCGCATTTGAGATTTCTACCTAGGTATTTCATTGATCCAAACTTATGCAGGAATGCAACAAAATACAGATACAAACATGAATATGGTGATGTAACAGAAGTAAAACTTAAATTCATTTATCAAAGCACTGAAATATGCTTATCTACAGAATAGAAATAAATTAGCTTGGGTGATGGTAGCTTATCTTTGAGGAAAAATGTGGCAACTATATGCCTCTGAACTATGTTACAATGAGGTTCGAAGGCCTATTTATTATTGAGAAACAATGGAAAATCCTAATGTTGTCTAGGCAATCCTCTTGGTGGACAAAGACAATCTCTCTAGCCCAATGAGTGGGACTAGCAACCTACGTGACAATCTACTAGACACTTTCCTAAGTTACAAGTGAAATGGGGGACGAAGAAGATGTCCTACCTCATTATGATGCTATCACATCCTCCTTGGTTAAAGACGTTGAATCACTTGTGTCATGGGCTCGGTCCTGCTGCTCACAACATTTACACATCTGCAGAAGAGATTAAGACACAACAAGGCATGCAAATACAAATAGCATAATCAAAAGTAGCCTACTTAACAGATCAAGGAGAATTACAATAAATGATACATAAGCATACACATTTATGGAAATCAGTCAGCAATTGTATATTAATAGAATACAAGAAGAAGCATCCAACCAAGCCTTGATGTCAATAGGCTCTCCTTAAATGAATGTCCAAGTTCAAGCTTAAGCTTTCCAAGCACTCCTTATCCAAGCCAAATGAGTAGCATGTAGGCACAATCTCAGCATAAGGGTGCAAATAGCTAAACATCAACCATTTGGGAATGGGAGAGGATGAATATATAGGAAGGGAAAGGGAGTTAGGATCTCTCCAAAGTGTTGGGTTGTGTTATATTCTTTTCACGACTAACCCACATAGTTAACTAGGGGGTTAGAAGGGGGGCAGAGCCCACCTTCATTGCATCGATTACGTTGCGGGGGAAGTCACAAGAGGTTTGAGGGGTGCAGGTAACTCCACTCTATGGGGTTTGGGGCAGCGCCTTGGAAAATTTTGTTTTTGGACCCTATATTAGGTTGGGCAGACCTACTTATGGTTTTGTGCATGATTTTTCGCACATGGTTTTGGACGCAATGGTTTTCGGTCCATAGTTTTGGATGCTTCGACATGTATAAATATGTATTGTAACATTGAAAGGAACATAATAAAAAATCAAGCTGGTAGTCCCGGTTTTGGGATCTAGGGGAAAATTTTTGTGTATGTGTGTTTTATGTGTTATGTTCTCACATTGTTTATTTTATGTGTTTTAAAATTCGTATACAAGTAATTTCTGTACAGGGTTAAAACTTACATTTGGTATGAGAGCTATTTTGGCTTCAAGGGGATGTCTTTATTGCTGAGGGGTTTTATTTGGGCCTGTGGTAGACCCTGTTTAGTGGGAGATCTATGAGATTGATTCTAGTGGTAAAAGAAGATGGCGAGCAGTGGAAAGATAAAGATCGAGAAATTTAATGGTTAGAGTTTTGAGTTATGGAAACTCAAGATGGAGGATTTATTGGTGGATAAAGATCAGTGGATCACGGTAGATCCGGGTACTAAACCAACGAGAGTGTCCGATGAAGAATGGAGGAAGCTGGATCAGAAGGCTAAGAGCACAATATGATTGTGTTTCAGATTCAGTATTGTTGAATGTATTAGGGGAAGCTATGATGAAGGCTTTGTGGGACAAGTTAGGGACTTCGTACCAATCTAAGTCTCTAGTGAATAAACTGTTCCTATGGAAAATGTTGTATAACCTGAGGATGGAAGATGGAGACTCGGTGAAAGAACATTTGAACGCATTTAATACTGTGGTAAGTCAGTTATTATATGTTGATATTAAAATTTTAGATGAAGATAAGTGCATCGGTTTGTTGTGTTCTCTACCAGATTCGTAGTTTCGTTATTGCAATAGGTAGCAATGCAACTTCCTTGCAGTTTGATGAAATAGTCTCATCCTTGCTAACGGAGGAGAAGAGACAAAAAAATATGGAGAGACAGAATGATGATGCCTTATTTGTACGAGGACAGTCCCAGAATAGAAACAAAAATAAGTCATCAAGTGGGAGATCTAAATTTAGAGGGACTTCTAAATCTCTAGGAAAACTTGTAAAGGTGGTGTGTTGGAAATGCAGAAAGGAAGGCAACTACAAAAGGGACTGTAAACCTAAAGCTCCAGATAAAGAAAAGGGATCTGATGATGCTCCTTCTGCAGAGGCGAAAACCACCTCAAATGAAGGTGGAGATGTGTACTTGGATTCTTCAAGTACACATATAGATCATGAGGCATGGTTGATTGACTCAGGTGCATCCTTTCAGTTCACTCTCCATAGAGAGTGGTTCTGCGAGTACGAGAAATACAATGGTGGTGATGTATTCTTAAGGTATGATAAGAAGGCTAGAATCATTAGTCATGGAAAAGTAAAGTTGAAGTTGCAAGGTGGAAGGGTTAGAACACTTCTGGGTGTTCTGCATATTCCTGCATTAGCCAGAAATCTAATTTCTGTAAGCAAGTTGGATGATGCAGGTGTAAAAAAAGTGTTCAAGAAAGATAGCTGCAAGATGGTTTGGGGAGCACTGGTATTGATGTGGGGAGTTCGGATTGGAACTCTGTACAAGCTACAAGGTAGCATTGTTGTTGATGGGTGCAACAACTCTGTGGTTCCTGAAAGTGGAGTAGAAAACCTAGTGGTCTCTGGAGAGAAGACCATGCTATGGCATTAAAAACTTGGACATATTGGAGAGAAGGGCCTTCGAATACTTTATGGTAAAGGTATGGTAGAAGATATGAGTAATAATTATCTGAATTTTGATTCTTGTGAAAAATTGTGTATATGGGAAGCAAAATCGGGTGAGTTTCCCCTCTGGTGGTAAGAGGGCGAAACAGATATTAGAGCTTGTGCACAGTGATGTGTTGTGAAGGTTCCATCACTAGGTAAGTCTGTGTATTATGTATCATTTATAGATGACTTTTCAAGGAATACATGGATATATTTCCTTAAGAAGAAATCTGACGTCTTTGATAGGTTTAAAGAATTTAAGGCTCTGGTGGAAAACTAGACAGAGAAGAAGATAAAGGTGTTGAGGAAAGATAACAGTGGAAAGTTTTGCAGTAAGGAATTTGAAGAATTCTGTAAGAAGTGTG
>APFE030713007.1:128250-140086 GCA_000404065.3 Pinus taeda
AGTGCATCTTTATTGGGTATAAGGATGGTTTAAAGGGTTATAAGCTTTAGAACCCAGTAACAAGGAAGGTTGTATACAACCGAGATGTGGTGTTCAGAGAGATGAAAGATGCTATTAACCAGGAAGTCCAACCAAAGGAACCTGAGAAGATAGAGTTTGAGCTTAAGGAGAAAGATTAAAACTCTAAAACAGAAGAGGAATCAGAAGATGAAGAGCCACAAACTCTAGGTGTGAGAAGATCAATTCGAGAAAGAAGGTAGGCAGAAAGGTATATTCCATTTGCTTTCTGTTCAATTTTTTCTTTACCTATTACTGATGATGATCCTAGAACTGTGGAGGAAGCAATAGATTTAGAGGATGGAAAACTATGGAAAGACCATGGTTGATGAAATGGCATCTTTGCACAAAAATGAGGCTTGGGATCTGGTGGAGTTTTCAGCTGGAAGGAAACCCATTAGCAGCAAATGGGTGTTCAAGAAGAAGATAAATGCAGAAGGAAAGGTGGAGAAATAAAAAGCTCGGTTGGTAGCAAAAGGTTATTCCCAGGTGCCGAGAATTGATTTGGGTGATATTTTTTTCTCCTGTTTCCAAGGTAACTTCTATTAGATTACTTTTATTTGTTGTTGCGGCTTTTGATTTTGAGGTAGAACAGATGGATGTGAAGACATCATTTCTTCACGAGGATCTAAAAGAGGAGATCTACATGAAGCAACCTGAAGGCTTTGCAGTGAAGGGTAAGAATGAACTAGTATGCAAGTTAAATAAGTCTTTGTATGGGTTAAAACAGTCACCAAGGATGTGGTATCAGAAATTTGATACATTTATATAGGGACTTGGCTTCTCCAGAAGCAAAGAAAATCACTGTGTATTTTAAATTAATTGGTGACCATGTTATTTATCTGGTCTTGTATGTGGATGATATGTTGCTGGTTGGAAATGACAAAGAAATTATCCAGGATTTGAAGACCCATTTGTCCTCCAAATTTGACATGAAAGATCTTGGTGCTGGGAACTATATTTTGGGCATGGAAATTAAAAGAGATTGGAAAAAGAGGAAGCTCTGGTTAAACCAGAGGAAATATGTTGAGACGATGTTGCAAAGGTTTAATATGCAAGATAGTAAAGTGATGAAGTTTCCTATTCCTGTAGGTGTGAGGTTATTTGTTGAACAGTGTCCCAAGACACAAGAAGAGGAAGAGGACATGTCCCATGTTCCATATGCAAATGAAATTGCTAGTGTGATGTATGCAATGGTATGTACTAGACTAGACATTGCACATGCAGTGGCAGTATTGAGCAAGTTTATTTCAAAACAAGGGAAGGAGCGTTGGACAACAATGAAACGAGTTTTCAAGTATTTGCATGGCACTAGTGATTATGGTTTGTGCTACCAAGGAAGAGCAGGATTGGACAAAGTGTTGGATATTCATGGCTTTGTTGATGCAGACTGGGTTGGAGATCTGAATCAGAAAAGATCTACAAGTGCGTATGTGTTTAACCTATTTGGAGGTGCAGTAATTTGGATGAGTAAGAAATAATCTGTAGTGGCACTATCAACTACAGAGGCAGAATACCTGGCAGCCACTCATGCAAGCAAGGAAGTATTTTGGTTGCAGAGATTGTGTTCAAGTATGGGGTTAGTACAGGGAGCTATAAGGATAGACTGTGACAGCCAAAGTGCAATTTTCTTGGCAAAGAACCCTGCATATCATTCAAAGACAAAGCACATTGATGTTCAGTATCACTTTGTGAGGGATATGATAGAAGACAAAAAGGTGTTGCTGGTAAAGGTGGACACTTTGAAGAATACTACAGATGCATTGACAAAATCTGTGAGCTCTGAGAAGTTCTCTTGGTGTAGAGAAACAATGGGCATTGCAGGGTTGGATAAATGATTAAGCTCTCTTGTGGCCCCTTGTGGAAAGAAAACAACAAGTGGGAGAATGTTGGGTTGTGTTATATTCTTTCCATGACTATCCCACGTAGTTAACCGAGGGGTTAGAAGTGGGGCAGAGCTTGCCCTTTAGTTGTGCTAATTGTGTAGCGGGAGGAGTCACAGGGGGTTTAAGGGTGCAGGCAACCCCACTCTATGGGGTCTGGGGCAGCGCCCCGGAAAATTTTGTTTTTGGACCCTATATTAGGTTGGGCCGACCTACCTATGGTTTTGTGCATGATTTTTAGCACTGGTTTTGGACACGATGGTTTTTGGTCCATGGTTTTGGATGCTTTGGCATGTATCATTGAAAGAAACATAATGAAAATTGAAGCTGGTAGTCCTAGTTTTGGGATTTAGGGGAACATATTGGTATATATGTGTTTTATGTGTTATGCTCTTGAATTGTTTATTTTCTCTGTTTTAGAATTCGTATGCAGGTAATTTACGTACAGGGTTAAAACCTACACAAAGATAGGAGAAGTCCCTCATCATAAGGAGGTAGTTCATAGGGATAAGACCAAAAGGCCAAGTTGAGAAAACTCAATCTCATCCATGCCAAACAACCTCTAGCTCGTCAATCTAGAAGCTTCTAGATCACAAAGATTCTCATCCTCTTTAGGAAAATTCCCTTTTAGGGATTATCATAGGTATAGAAGAAAACAGAGCGATTGCATCGCGAGGCTAGTATAATGCAACTAATAGCCATCGTGGTGTTCAGATCATAAGAGTGATGATCCTAAATTAGGGTTTTAGAGCAATTTCCTTCAAGGGAAGCTCAAGGCATTTTCCTATTAGTGCTTTAGGGGGGATCTAAGCTACATATCTGAATCAGTACACTATATGATGGTCATGTTTTAGGCACTTCAGGGTATGTCATAGGGAAGTGCGGGAGGTGTGGCAAAATGTTGTGTAATAGATGCCCTCTAAAGCATGAAGGCAGAATGGGGAGTGATGACTGAGATGCTTTACGAGATTTTGTAAGGATGAGAAAAAACACTGTTAGGAGACCTATAAATCAAGGATTCATATACATATACATATATGATATCAAAACATTAATCCACGGCTTAGACATAGCCATCTGGACAATAAGGAGCATAAAAAAGATCAGCGGTATGGGTGAAACTATCTGAATGAGAAGTATCATATATAAATCTAAGATCTAAGGCATGGATGCAGCCACCTGATATAAAATGATCATCATAAATGCAAAGTTCCGCGGTATGGTCATGTTGTGGCCACCAACAAACCCCCGCCTTATGAAGTGTTATTACTAATACTAAATAACTGGGGACCCTTAGTAAAAAATTAAAAAAAAAATCAATTAGTGTTATATTTTTTTTTAGATAAAACTTACAACATCATGGACTTAGGAAAATACCTTTGGAGAATCTAAAAAACCTAAGTTTCATAATGAAAAAAGTAAATTCACTCTTTAAGAGAGATCGCATCACACAAAGAATGATAGGATACCTTCTAAATAAGCCAAAATGATAAAAAACGTGAGATTGCGACGTGAAACTCCATCACATCACATGCATTAAGAAGCACTCACATTAAAAAACCTTAAAAATCTCCGATATGCGATATCGCATATCACACATCACAAAAATCACATGAATTACACATAATGATTATAACGATCAAGCAATCCGTGATTCGTGATCTTGCGATCTTGCAATCCTGCGATCTTGCGATATTGTGACCAAGCAACCTTGCGATAGAACAACACGATGCAATTGCGGTAATGCGACACAGAGATCTGCGATATCACAAAGAAAAATCACAAAACCTCTCCATCGCAGTTGGTTCTGGCTCATTATTTGAGAAAACGTTTTTAGGCCAAGAACTGGTCATGCGCTTTAAATGCGAATTAATGAGTTGTTGCCAGTTGTTAATGAAGTATGGTGTTGTGTTTTTCGAAGAACTAGTTCACGTAAGGTGGCGTGTTTTGCATATCTTCGACATTTAAAGTTTTCTTGTTGTTATTTTTGTCATTACTTCCACCTCAATTGTAAATTGTAGGAACAAAGGATGAAGCATTATACAGGGCAGTATGCAGGAAACTATGAGGAGGAAAGACAATACTCCAATGTCCATTTCGGAAGGCACACCTAATCCACTTAAGGGAGAGAAAGAGCTGCAGAACTCTTCTGAGGCATCCATCACAGATTTCTCATATCCAGCCACGGTTGAATGGGTACTGAACGATGCTGATACCAGAAACAGACAGTTTAATGGTCAGGGTCAAGAGCTCACGGAATCACTATTTTTACAAATTTTCAGCTTTATACCCAATAAGAGAAAAAGGCGCAAGAGGCGAAAAACGCATCTAGAAAGCCCGAATCAAGAAACAGAGGCAGTTTCCGATGTGTGATTCGCACATCACTAAGAAAACTTGCTCGAAAAGAAAGGCTTCTAATTACTCAGCCACCTGCAAGCCCTGAAAATTGCAAGGAAGCAGTGATAGAAACAAACTCAAAACAGAAAGCTAAAGCAGAAGCAATCCAAGGGTTAACCAAGTTAAAATAGGATTATTATAGGCATACATGGTAAAGCCACATAGTCATTGGATGACTCTCAAGTATATCATCAATTTTGCTGAGAAGATAGTGCCGGCTCTTGCCGATTCTGTTTGCTTAACTCAACCAAAGACGGAAGACAGTCAGTCGACTCTACTTAGGTAAATATTGAAAGCTTGCGACGTTAAGGAGAAAATTTAGAAATAGTTAGATATTAGATTTAATTTTAGAAATAGTTTTACTTAGAAAAAGGACAGTCATTTAAACCGAATCCTGAATTTCTATAAATAAGTTATTTAGTTAATAGTATTTAAACCCTTCTCATGCATTTAGAGAAGGGTTCAGAAATTTATCAAAAACTTGTCCTCAGAACATGCACTTTTGCACCCTCAGAGGAGGTTTTGATGAATGAATGGAACATGATTTATTTGATATTTGCATTTGATATCTGCTACTGATGTTGCACTTTTGTACTCTTAGTGGATGTTAAATCAATGAGAGATAAATCAATTGTTTCTTGAAGCTCATGAGTAGGACTAGTTATAAATGGTACTTTTATCTCTTAACCATTTCTGCTTATGCGTTAAAGTGATATTTAGTTTTCAGTTGTTTATGTATTGCAGCGTGGATGTCTGAGTTATCATTTCACACTTTTGTACAGTGATAGTTATTTATTTATGCTTAATGTATGAATAACTCATTTATGCGATAAGTTTTTCACAACTGTTTCGTCTAACTTCTTATACGAAGTAGTTCATTTTTATTGAATTCTTTTCTTATAATAGTTGAATGATCTTTATTACCAGTTATTGTTTGAAATCTTTTTAGATCGCATAGAAGAAATATCACACCCCGGGTTAGCATAAATTTTGATGTTTTTCTGTTTATTAGAATACAACAACATAGCATTAGATTAGAATTAGAACATAAGTATTCCATTTAGAACATAAATACCTATCTTTCTCACACACATACACTGAATTGGGAAACTGGTCCCATATCCCCAGTCGGACCCGCTATACCAAACGGATAAGGAGCTGCCAACCAAGGTCCGGATCAGGCGGGTATCCCCCTTGTTGTAGACCTGATTTTTGGGGCCTTCAACATATTTGGCGCTAGAAGGAGGGCCTGAACTATGAATGGAAAGTAAATCCAAATCAAAATACCATTCTGAGAGTAAATCGCCCTCTCCATCTCCCTTGACTTCTCCATTACACTTAAATCGAGAGTTAGAAGTCATCGGAGCATCAACCGCTGCTACAAACCTTGACATTTAGGAACAATCTATTATAGAACCTCCTGAAGTTGAATCTCTGATTCACAAACTTCAGCGATTTTCCATTTCCCCTCAAAGATCTGATAAATCTCAGGGCAGCATGACTTCGCAGTATAATCCTACTCATCCCCTAACCAGATTAAAGAGTGAAAAGTTTGGTGTTCGGCCAACCGAATTATCTCTTTCCAAAAGGAAAAGAGTAAGGAAATCACCTAAAGGGTCCGACAACGAGACTCTTTCATCAACATCATCCATCTCAACCTCTTCATCGCGAAGTCAGCCATCCACTCCTTCACTCCAGACCATTATCAATCCACCTAGTGGAATCCCTACAACTCCTCCTCAATCATCTTTGATCATAATATCCTCATCTTCCCAACCATAGGGATCATCTTCTACACTTCCCCCTGTTAGCAGTTTAGCAATGGCCCAGTCTCCATGGAACAACCCTGGGGCAGTCTTGATGCCCACACCCTTGAGTGAAATACTGACCCATCCTGAGAAATGACTACCTAAGTTCAATCCCGAGGCAGGCGTGATAGCATAGAAGCACATAAAAAACTTTATGCTATCCATTAATCTCAACGGGGTTACTAATGAAGATGTTTTTGTTCAACTGTTTCCTTATACTCTCAAAGGAACAGCCGGATCGTGGTATTTTTCATTACCCTCTAGATCTATTACTAGTTGGGACATCTTCCAAGACCAATTCCTAACCAAGTTTGGTGACGACAGGTCTACGACAACGTTAATCAATGACGTATCCAACCTTAGGGACGAATCTAGAGAGCCGATCAAATACTTTAATCTACGTTTCAATAAAATTCATACTGCTTCTCAACCCAACGAGGAAGTGCGATGTGAATGGTATATCACTGCTTTGCCATCAAACATAGCAATCTTCGTGGACAGGGCTAATAAAATAACCTTAGCCAAAAACATGAAAGAAGCCATAGCAGTAGAGAAACGTATAATAGCCCTAGAGAAGAAGTCCACGATACAGGAACAAAAATCTAAAAAGGTCACCTTCAAAGAAGAGTCCAAGAAGAAACAAGCAAAAGATCCATTCAATTTGGAGGGATTGCAAAAAGTTCTGAAGACCATGTCCAATGAAATGGTCGACATAAAAAAACAAGTAGCAGAAACTTCTTCAAAAAGGCCCTACAGAGCTTTTAAAAGAGGTTTGTCCACGAATTCAAGGCCACCCAATGCTATTACAAGTGTTGAATCTGAGGAAGAGGAAGAGGAAATTTCCACTTAAGGGCAAACCAATGATGAAGAAGTTGTAGAATTACAAGGAACGTGGGATTTCATCCTCCCGCAAGAAGAATATCAGGAAGTATTCCCAGTTAACACACAAAGTAGAAATCAGCTTGATCCTCTCCAAGCTACCCCAAAGCCAAAGAGCGCAAGCTCTGTAACAAAGGATAAAGTCGCAACAAAGAAAACGACATCTAAAGCGACTCAAACTAGCCCAGTCCAAACAGATTCACCAACTCCATCTAAAACACTGATCGTTTTGGATGAAATGGAGTAAAATATTATAGAAGACATGAAAAAGACTAGGGCCAACATCACTCTGTACGAATTGAGCAAGCTAAAGCATCAACAAAAGATAATGATGAAATAATTACATGTTGTGCCAGTTGCACCTTTTCCCGCCGCTGTAATTTCTCAAGCTTCCCAGAACATGGGAAGACCTCCAACTAATACAACTAACAATATTGATCCAAACGACATCGCTTTAATTGGAGGAAGATCGAGATCTCATACTCCCCCTTTTCTCCTCAATTATGAAATTTTTAATAAAAATGTACATAATTGTTTAGTGGATTCAGGTGCATCATCGAATATTTTACCAAAGTCCATATGCACCAAATTAAACGTTCAACCACATAAATCTATTGTTCGCATTGTTTAGCTAGATCGATCTCAAGTCGAAGCCATTGGCGAACTAAATCAAGTAACCATAAGGCTGTCATCCAACCCGAAGGTATGTCAAGTTATTGACATTTTAGTCGCTGATATCCTTGAATTTTATGGCTTAATTCTTAGCAGGGATTGGTTAGAAAAACTACATGGATACTTCGCAACTGACTGGTCGTACATGTCGCTGCCTTACAATGGTAAGCGAAATCCAATAAAATTTGAACGCGTATTACATCAAAAGTACATAGTAACGAAATTAGAGGGGGAAAATGAACCAGTAGCATATAACAATAGCATAATTGGCAATTACTCAGTGGATTCTTTTCTCGACAATTTTAATGCTCATACGTCAGCTTATTTAGAACATTCTGTTTTATCCCAAGTCGAAATTTTTTCTCAAACGGATAGTTCAAAATGTATCAATTTTTTATATAGACCAATAAATAAATCTTTGTTTTGGAAATTATTTTTTGATGGTTCTAAATCTAACGAAGGAGCACGAGTAGGATGCGTGCTAATTAGTCTAGAAGGAGATAAAATCATGTTAACATGCAGGCTTGAATTCGATACCAACAATACCACAGTTTATGAGGCTTTAGTCCAAGGGTTGTACAAAGTAATCGGGTTAAACATAAAGTACCTCCAAGTCTTTGGAGACTCTGAAATTGTAGTCAGACAGGTACGGAATACTATACATTTGCTTATCAGGTCATTTAAAACACTATCAATCTTTAGTTCAAGATTTGACTGAGCATTTTATAGCATTAAATATTTCATCAATTCCTAGGCTCCAGAATGCAAGTGCCGACCTTTTAGCTAACGTAGCTTCTAAGCTCATTCCTTTTGAAGATTTTAGTCCAGATAGATTCTCAATAGAATTAATCTTTAGACCATCTGTTCCTAAAAACATCACAAATTGGAGAATATTCAAGGACGATCTTGATATCGTAAATTTCCTTACTTCTGAAGGATCCTACTCCAACCAAATACTTGACAAAGACCAACATGATCGACAATTACAACAAAATAGCACTAACAATACTATACCTAAATTAGTGGTCAAGTCAGAAGATCGGTACGATTTGAAAGATTGGTTTAAAAGGTCTACCAATTCAAAGCTCCAAAGTTCAACTTTGAATTACGAATTAGTAAACCTAGGAACCGATGCCAAACCCCAAAACATAAATCTAGGCCTCAGCCTAGCCCCTGAAGAAAAACTAGCATATATTCATCTTTTGAGACAATACAAAAACGTTTTTGCTTGGAACTATGATGAACTCAAAACGTACGATATTTATATCATCCAACATACTATTCCAATGACTGATAATGAAAAACCTGTCCAACAAAAATTGAGAAAGATCCATCCCAACTTAGAAAATCAGATAAAAACTAAACTCAATAAGCTGTTGAAAGCCAAGATAATATTTCTCGTCAAACATTGTAAATGGGTCTCCAATATGGTACCTGTTAGAAAGAAAAACAGAGATATTAGAATTTGTATTGACTTTCGAAACCTTAAAAAGGCTTGTCAAAAAGACAATTTTCCTTTACCACCTATTGAGCAGATATTGCAGGCAGTGGTGGGCTTAGAATTAATGTCTTTCTTGGATGGATTTTCAGGATACAATCAAGTGTTGGTACATCCTAATGATCAATTGGAAACCACATTCAGAACTAAATGGGGCACATATGCATATCGAAAGATGCCATTTGGTTTTATTAATGCTGGTGCCACATTTCAAAGAGCCATGGACATTGCATTTAAAGGTTTAGTCAATAAATTTGTAGTAATTTATCTGGATGATATAACCGTGTATTCCAAGAAATGAAGTGACCATCTCAAAGACTTGAAACAAATCTTCCAACGATGTTTAAGGTATGGAATTTCACTTAACCCAAAGAAATCTTTTTTCGCATTAAGTGAAGGGAAACTTCTAGGATTCATAGTGTCAAAATGTGGAATTCACATCGATTCTGATAGAATCAAAGAAATTTCTAAAATATCCCTACCTCATAACAAAAAATCCATGCAATATTTCCTTGGTAAAATCAATTTTGTAAAGAGATTTGTTCCAAATTTTTCACGAATCGTATCCCATTTACAAACGATGATAAAAAAGAACTCTAATTTTAAATGGGGCCAAGATGAACATGAAGCATTCAACCTGATCAAACAAGCTATTATTAATGCTCAATTTTTAGCAACTCCAAATTTTTCAGAGCCTTTTATTTTATACACATTTGCCTCAGATAGTTCATATGCTGAGATACTCACTCAAATGAATCAAGAAAAGGCGGAAGCACCAATTTCTTTTTCAGTTCAAATTTGTAGGGTGCTAAATTAAATTATTAAGATGTGGAGAAATAGGCTTATGTTGTTTTCAAAGCAATCAAATAGTTCAGACCTTTTCTACTCAAAACCCATACTTAAATTATAGTACTATTTCCAGCGGTAAGGAATATTCTAGTACAAAAGGATGTGGGTGAAAAGAGAGCCAATCGGGTAACTGTCTTACAAGAATATGACATAGAAATTAAACCAGCAAACATTGTAAGAGGTCAAGGCTTTTGCAAAATGCTGGCTGGAGCATCGCAAATTTATAAAATTCCATCTGTAGAGGTACAAATGTATGAGGTAAGCCTAAACGATCAAGAGTCATTATACGTTGATATCATTTATTATCTTAAAAACAGATATGCTCCTTCACACCTCGATCATACTAAGAAAAGATCTCTAAGGTTGAAAGCCAAACAATATGAGCTCATAAATGATATTCTGTTTAGAATGAATTATGATTCTATTGTCCTTAGATGTCTTGAGAAATCTGAATCTGAAAAAGTTTTGCAGGAATTCCACGATGGGCCAGCAGGTGGACCCTATGCTGGAGATGCTACTACACATAAAATCTTGCGTGCAGAGTATTACTGTCCCATGTTATTCAAAGACTTGCATAGTTACGTGAGGAAATGTTAAGTCTGCCAAACTACTATTGGGAGACAAAAGAAGCCATCCTTACCACTGCAACCAGTTAACATCGAGCAACCTTTTAGTCAGTGGGGATTGGACATAATAGGTGAGGTCGTTCCTCACTCTTCCAAGTAGCATAGCTATATCCTTACAACAATAGATTATTTTACTAAGTGGGTAGAAGCAGTTCCACTCAAGACGGCTAATGCTGAAAATATCATTGAGTTCATAGATCAATTTATAATCACCAGGTTTGGATTTCCTTCCGCTTTAATGTTCGATAATGCATCATACTTTTCTGGAAATGCAATGACTGAATTTGCACTTAAAACAGGATTCAAACTCAAATATTCGGCCAACTATTATCCACAGGGTAATGGATTAGCCAAGTCTACAAATAAAAACCTAATCAGGATTATCAAAAGAACAGTAGAACAAAATCATAAAAATTGGCATAAATCCTTAATATACGCTTTCTAGGCAGACCGAATAACGAGAAAAGCTTCCATCAGTACTTCTCCCTTTAATTTAGTTTATGGGAAAGAAGTGGTTCTTTCGACTCACTTATCAATTCCCTCTTTGTCTCTAGTTCAATACATTGATGAAGTACCAACTTCCTCATTACACCTAAGACAAATGGAAATAATCAAATTAGAAGAACAACGAAAACAAGCTAAGAAAAGGCATGCTCATCATCAAGCGCTAGTAAAATCCTATTTTGATTCAAACATAATGACCAGAAAAGATTTTCAGATGGGAGACTTAGTTTTAAAATGGGACAAGGCACATGAAGAAAAGGGGAAGCATACAAAATTTCGAAGAATGTGGCTTGGTCCTTTTCAAATTGTAGAAGTCTTAGGTCCATCAACATTTGTGTTACAGGATTTAGCAGGCAAAAGAGACTCTTTGCTTGTCAACGGACAAGTTCTTAAGAAATATTTTCCATAGAAGATTATTCTTCTATTTTTGTAGAGTAATATTTTTCTTTTCATAATAAAACTAGTTGTGAATGGTTACATCAAGCATTTACGAAAAATACACCAACTCTCTTTCAGATTTTGATTTTTCACTTGTATAAATAGCAAATCTTTTGGAAAATTGATCTTTATTATTGAAAGATACAATTAAAGACTCTAACCTAGATATGACACTAGTTTCAACTTCATAAAGTTTGATAAAAACAACCTTTAGTGAAGAAATTG
>APFE030713008.1:0-18380 GCA_000404065.3 Pinus taeda
TCACTGATCTCGTGCCCTACAAGGTCAGTCAGAGTTGCGTCAAACATGGAACGTCATCCCCACAACCGAGTCCTGCAAGCACTCGTCAACCTGGATCAAACACAACTTCTGAAAAGACCTCCAATCTCAGATATGCAACATCATGATCCGATGATCGGTTTATGGTTTGAACCAATTGCTTTTGAATACTATGGGGTAGACATTCTAGTTTCATTTTGTAGTTAGTAGCAAAATTACTAAGGGCAACACATAGAACCAGATTGAGCAAATATTTCTTCCGGATCATAGTTGTACCACCTGGGTTTTCATAGCTTGCATAACAAGACCACTTTCCATTGTTCCTACCCATTTATGTACTCTAGTTTATAATTATTAATAAAATAGGTCAGTTTCACAACTTTATTTTCCTTATGTTTTGATGTGTATTTGTGGTCTTTCGTTTATGATTATTGTTTCCTTTTATATATCTCTATTTATTGTTGTAAATTTATGTTTGTCACATTATATAACCTCCATCATTTTAGTCTCCCTTATTATGCAAATAGTGATATATTTTTTAGTAATAATTTTATGTACTTCATTTACATCATTGAGCCCTAGATGATATTTTTTGGTTTAAAAGCTAACTCTCACATATATGCATTAGGTGACATTTCAAGGATAAAAAATGTGGTGTTGCAAACATTAAAATCATGGTAAACCATCTTTCGTGAAATGATGTTAGAGTCATTAAAAGTTTTTGTTTTTTTTACCATAATGAATTTCCTTTCTTTCCTTACTTTGTGAAATGATGTTAGAATGAGTAAAAGTTTTTGTTTTTTTACCATAATGAATTTCCTTCCTTTCCTTACTTTGTGCTAAAAATACATGATTTTTGTTGTCTCCACTTTCCTCCCTCAATTTTTTTTCCCTTTTATCATTTGGAATATATCTCTTTACTTGGAGTATTCAAACAAAAAAACACACATAATTTTTTGTATCCAACCCATAAACCTCTTTTCTTTTTAATATAAAAGAGTCACTAACTAAAAAAACCCAAAATCTTTATAAAACACCTTAAATCTTATAAAACATTGATAAAATATTCAAAAACCTCTAACTTTTGACTGTATATATTAAAAAATAAAAATAGTAAAATCTTTATTATTAATTGCACAAATCTTAAAATAATTAAAAAAAAAATTTATTCAATTAAAATAATTATTATATTTTTTCAAAACTATTCTGATATCTATAAATCAAAAAATTACAATTTTCAAAAATTCACTCCAATCAACAAATTCACTGCAATGCGTTTATGCTATTATTTTAAAACTGGTCGGACAACCCGTATCATTTTCATTTTCGTAATCATCCCGAGAAAAATAAATATAAAAACCTTTCCACCTTTTCCTTCAACAATTTCCTTCCTCCACTATCTCGATTTTCTCCTTTTTAAAATGGCAATACTATTCTAACCATTTTCCTGAACCCGAAAATTAATCAAACCCTTTCTCCACTTCTTACTTCGTCGGCACGTAATAATAAACAAATAATAAATGGTTGAAACTACCATATGTCTTCCTCACCATCCATAAGGCGTACGACCATTATACAATATTGACAAATATTTCTCACTCTCACATACATAAAAGGAAAGTCCATCGACGACATGCTTTTGTCGTTCCTATTCCCTCGAATCCAGAGATCCATTTCACATCCATTATCGCGACAACGCACACTATTTTTCTGACATCCTGTAACGACCTCGCACTACAATATTGACAAATATTTCTCACTCTCACATACATTAAAGGAAAGTCCATCGATGATATGCTTTTGTTGCGCATATTCCCTCGAATCCCGAGATCCATTTCACATCCATTATCGCGACAACGCACACTATTTTTCCGACATCCTGTAACGATCTCGCAGGCTTGCATTCTCTTTGTGGGATTGGGACCATTGGGTTTCCTCACAGACCATTTCCCAAGGCGCCGCCAAAATTTGGATAGTTGGTAAAGCTCGGAATCTTTGAATTAAATGGTCATTTACAAACTTCGAGGAGCCGCCCTGCCTATCAGTATTATTTTATGGTATCACTGTCAAAGTGCTATGTGGCCTCATATTGTATGATATCGAAGCCAAAGTGGTGCGCCCTCATATTATATTTTACGTGTGGGGAGTCCACACAGTATAAATGGAGGTTTCATGTTGCAGTCTCATTCACATGGAAGCAGTCCGACTTGTTTTCGTTTGGTTAGGCCAATGGGTAAGTGACGTTGAAAATTTCATCACTGATTTGATTTATACTTCAAAATTAATATGACTGCGTCGCCTGTATCGATATGATTTGTGATTGAAGATTTTACATTAGAGTTTGTTTAGTTGGGCAGATTACAGAATGGCAGAACATTTCAGAGAAGCCGTAACTACTCTCATCTTTGAGTTTGTGAAAGACTTGGAGAATGAGTTAACGAGAGAAGCCACCCAAACTGTTAGTAACAAGATAATGAAATTGCTTCCCACTGAATTCATTTGGTGGATTCTCGCTGTTGCTCTCCTCTTATTGTTTATCACCCATCGAGCTGCCCTGCCCAATGACTTAACGTGCCCTTTGTATGTTGCTATGTTAAAAATTGTGATTTTGCTAATATATTCAACTGTAGGGTTACTGCTCAGTCTCATCTGCATCGGATCTATCACACTTGTCTTCGTCAGTCCATCCGGTAAGACTTCTCTTCTGTTTTTCAACAATGATTTGGCTTATACTCCATACTTGATATTGCTGTTTGATATTATAATTTCTCCCCTATTTATGAAGCAATATAATTGGAAATTTCATGAGCTGCTCTTTAACATTATAATTTGTTTGCATGCGCAGAATCCCGAATGGCAGAACGTTTCAAAGCAGCCGTAACGAGTCTCGCATCCGAATTTGTTAACGAGTTAATGAGAGAAGCCACGGAAGGTCTTACTAAGAAGATAATGAAGTTGGTTCCCATGGGATTCAGTTGGTGGCTCATAGTTGTTTCCCTCTTTTTATTGTTTCTCGGCCATCGAACCGGCCTTTCCCACAACTTCACGTGGTGTTTGGGCGTTGCTTTTTTGAAAATTGCAATATTGTTAATAATTGGGTGATTGTAATGCATGGATTTGATGGCCATTATGATTTGAAACTGCTTCCATTTATGTTTGCAGTAGTCTATAACGAGACTTTTTGAAAGCCTTTCCGGCTGATTTTTCCGGTCAAAATCCGGAGTAATTTATTGGAATCCCAAGTTTGATAGCTAGTTTCTGCATAATCAATGGCTCCCAGGGATTTTCCAGGGCGCTGAATCCAAATATGCAGTTAAAAAACCATTTTAACTGCTAAAAATCAAGATTTAACCTCATTTATTCCGCCGGATTCCGTCACCAGAATCTCCAAAAAGTAACATTATAGACAACTCCTTTATGTTTATTGGAATATATAATTTTGGATATATTTTTACTGAAGTGTATCTATAGCTAAGAAAAAGGTTTCCAACAATTTTAACTTAATAGTTTTTTTTTGGATCTTAGAATTTTTTTTTAGTAATATTCCAAAAATGTCGAGGATCCCAACTCCAACCGAGAAGCACAAGTTGAGGAATTACGTAATGATTACTGAACACGCCGAGAGTTTCCTGCACACGACTTAACTTTAAATAAAATGAATGTTGAACAATGTTTTCTATAAACAATGATTACTTTAAGAGGCCTTCAATTCTTTTAAATCTATTTGTTTGACAGATTTTTTATGGTCATTATTCAATTTTTTAAAATCTATTTGTTGGACAGATTTTTTTATTTTTGATCGTCATTATTCAATTTTTTTTTATCTATTTGTTAGACACATTTTTTATTTTTTATTGTCATTAATCTATTTTAATATGTAGCTCGATTGTGCAAAGCTATTACTTTTTCACATTTCAAAATTTGTGTGTAATCTTTAGGTGATTACAGTGTCTCGACTGATAGATTCTCACCAACAATTTGTCAGAGTTTATATATTTCAATCTTTTATAATTGGAGTTTTTTAGAATTTTGTATATTTTATTTTGCAATTTTAACATAATCAATTGTCGAATTGATGCTTTTGTGATTCATAATAGTTATAAGTAGAACTTCTGCATAAATCACATATAGAAAGACCTAGAACTTCGGCATAAATCACATATAGAAAGACTTTTGTCGACACGTTTCGAATCAACTAGTGTGGTTCATCGTCAGGACTAGTTGAAGAGACAGATCCAGCTTCACATGTTAAATAGTGCTGAGCAGGCCTTCCACTTGCTATTTTTGACTATGGTACCAGAGTCAAAAGTCAATTAGATAATTTTCAGGAAAGATGTTAATATTAATATATATAAATTATGAAATAAATTTAGAATGGTTTTTACGTTAATCTATTAAAAGTATAATATCAATATTAAAATGTAATTTAATAGGAATTGTTAAAAGGAGGACCTAACATTCTTACAATCATTAAAATATTTAAAACAAAAAATTAATAGTAGTTAGGAAATCTATAAAAATTGGAACTAATTATATATAAACAAATAAATAATATCAAAAAAAATAAGAATAATATAAAAGTAAAAATAAATTCAAATAAAATAAAAATAAAATAAATAAAATATTCAATATATAATAAAAAAACTAAAAGATTAAAATAAAATAAATTAAAAAATAAAATAAATTAAGTAATAAATATTAATAAAATAATAATAAATTTCATAGTATATATATACTTATTTAATATATAATTAATATTTATATCAGTTCGATTATAAGTATTAATATCCATCAGGAACAAAAAAGGGGAGCTACCTAACATAAAAAGGAGGAGAAAGACCAAAAAAATCCAGAGCAAGAAGGATAAACCCTAGAAAGCTCCAGGGGAACCACGAAAGCGAGAAAGATGAAAGGGGCGTGGCGGGGGTGAAGAGAAGAAGGATTATGACGAAAGGGCAAGGATCCAACATCTACTGATCTTCCAGCCATCATCCCTATTGTGATTGTTAGGCCTTCTTTCGATCTCAATAGCTTCCCTGAATTTATGATGATGGAACTGAGCAACTTTAGCAACAACCTTGGCTTCCTCTATACACACCTGATGCTTGGTCTTTTCCACATGTTCTGCTAACGCTGAAGACTTGGTTCTCCCGTGTCTTAGGTCAGCTGCATGTTCTCTGATCCTCTGATGGATGGAGCGCCCTGTTTCCCCGATATAGGGGGTCCCACAAGAACAAGGGATCAAGTAGACACCCTTCATGTCCTTAGGGTTAATGGGATCTTTTATTGATCGGAGGGAATTATGAATGGTGTTGAGGGGCCTAAATGTTGAGGGGATATCATACCTCTTAAGGATCCGAGCAATCTTGTCTGTGGTTCCTTGGACATAGGGAAAATAGACACCTAGCCAGCGCTCCTTTGGTTCTCTCTTAATAACAGCATTTTTAGAGGCTTTAAGGAAAGCCTTCTGAACTAGGCGCCTGCTATATCCATTCTCCACAAAAACATCAAGGAGATGGGATCTCTCCTTATCCAAGTTCTTATTATTATATTTATTTATTTATTTTTCGTTCCAATTTATAGATATCTAATAACTATTAATTTTTTTTTTTTTAATATGATTTGTAAAAATGTTTAGGTGTTCTTTTAACTAATTCCTATTTTAAAATTACATTTTAATATTTATATTAACCTTTAATAATAAACGTAAACAATCAAATATTCATATATTATTATATAATATAATATATATATAAATATATATATATATATTATATATATATATATATATATAATATAATTAACCATCTTCCTTGAAATTATCTAATTGACTTTTTGACTCTGGTCCCTAGGTCAAAATTAGCCGTTGGGTAAGATAGCCATTGGAGGCTCTGCTCAGACTATTTAACATGTGAAGCTGGATCTGTCTGTTCAACTAGTCCTGATGATGAACCACACTAGTTGGTTCGAAACGCATCGACAAAGGTCTTTCTATATGTGATTTAACATAATCAATATACAAAAGTTTTGGTTTGTTTTCAACGACCCACGCTAAATGATATGAGCTTTTAGCAGAATTAGTGTTAATTTCATTATCTCCTCTGCATAAGTGGAATTAGCGTTAATTTAAAATGTAAAATGGTAACAAATTATTTTTAGCCATTTTAAGATATTTTTATCATTTAATAATTTTAAATAATTTGAAAACTTTTAATTTTTAGATATTTAAATTAAACTAAGTTATATCTATTAAGTATGACGATGATGGTATGTTTATGGGGTATTGGATAACATGCTTATGCAGGAAGGAAGGAAGGAAGGCTTGCCATCTTGGCCCCTTTTCAAGCATTAAGAGAGGGATAGCATGGCTAACCCCCCTGCAATCATAGATAGATGTTATTATATATGATGAATTGATTGAGTTAATATAGAAATCCTTGTGACCTCCATATTTTCTTGCCACGGTTGGAATTACTTGGCCATTTTTTGGAGTACTCGTTGTATCACCAAGCTGCTGGTGGGATTATTCCTTCCTAGTGCTTAGACTTGTGGAACTCCTATGAAGGAATTTTTAGGTTCTCATAGTTTGGCCTTCCATCTTGCTCTCCTCATTGCCAGTTGGATACTTTACATCTTTCTCACAATTGTAGGAGAGCATACGGTCGGTCCGAGCATCGGTCGGTCCAACGGAGGGCACCATGACTCTGTCGAGAACTTCTTAAATGATCACACATCAAGCATGTTAGTAAATGAACTAAATCCCATCATCTCTTGTTGATATTGTTTCTACAATCATGAAAATTTCATATTTTTGTCCAAGAATCTAGTTTTATTCATCAAGGTAGAGGTCCCTACCACTTGTTGGGCTTAGAAAAACTTCTTTTGTCACTCCTTCAAGTCTAGGAAACTCCCTGATCACCTAATGTGATCCATTTTTTATTTCTACAACTCACTTGACTCTAATTGTCCTTATCCTTTCTACCCCTAAAGCTTTACATTTTGCTAGCTTTGCATTTTCCTCCCTTTGGCTATGATTTCATCTACTTGCACTCATATCTTGAACCTTCTCTTGCTTAGGTTCTAACCCTCGCAAAGCTCCTTGTAGAGGTAAATAATGCATTTGAGGCACAACTCCAGTGCTTGAGGTTCCATAGGCACCCGAAGAGCTCAAACCGAATTATCTGGAGATTAAAAATACGTTCAAAAAACGAAAGTTCTTGGAATCTACCGAAACCAACACTAGATTGTAATGTTTGATGTCTTGATTCTAGCAATGCTTGAATCACCTCAATCCAACATCGTATGCTCAATTTATCGCATGCTGAAGTTTTAGCCAAACAACTAAAAAGTCAAATAGCAAGATTGACGAGGCTGTTGACTGGGCAGACCGTACAGCTGACGTCATGTTGATGTTAGCATGCTCACTAGGCATACAACAGATAGGAGGCTCAATTCAATCTCGACATGTGGAAGCATCGTACAGTTTGGGATGACGACATTTGATTAGTGGTCAATTATTGAGGTGACCCAATGAGATGGTGCCATGTGGCCCAATGAGAGGGTGCCACATGGCCCTCAGTCATTGGTCAAAACTTTTACAGGCCACCCGACCAACCTCGATGAGGTTCAAACTCCCAACCTCATCCCATCAAACTAAATGTCTTACTAGTGCATCAATGATGTTACTTGTTATATATAGGTGGCCCAATTAAACTTAAAGCCATATGACCGGTGGTTTCGGTAAAGGATCAGGGCACATGGCCACAACCCTGGTCACATTTCACACCACATGACTGGGTGGTGGACAGTGGAGGTGCTATTGGTGGAGAGGGCAGGGACTTGGCCCCAACCCCAAGCCACATGTATTGAATGTGACCATTGACGCGTCTGAAGGGGAGTTGGGTTGAGCTCTTAGCTATGACCCTGGGCTTATGGGAGCCCACGTGACCAAGTGGAGGATCCATAGTAGAGGGTGCAAGAAGATAAGACCTAGCCCCTAGTTTTATCGGTGGCAGTTGTGACCATAGGCAAGGGCTAAGCCGATGGGGGCGGGTGGTTAGCCCCGACTCCCGGCCATGTGAACTTCACATGACCAACGACTGAAGGAGCGGGGGCTTAGCCGGTGGGGGTGGGTAGTTATCCATTGGCCGCCAACCATATGTGCCCACACGACGGCCCTTCGGGGATAAAGTTTCAACGCGAAGTCCTTATGCTGCATTTTAATGAGGCAACAATTTGCCCCTTTTGCAGCAAGAATCTGGGAAGTCATAGGAAAAATTGTCTCTTGGTGGACTATGTAAAGCTGGAAAACATTGTAGAGATAGCAAGTTTTACCAATTTGTAGGACAGATAACAAAACTTTGTTCCAAAAAGCATATCTTGCTCAATTTTTAACCTTTTTGAGCTCAAGAAAAGCGTAGATAGGGGTTTTTGAGTGTCCCAAACTTAATGGCAACCTCACATTTCTAATTTGAGCACTATATGGTGGAATTTTTGCATACTCAAGTCCTTTAGTGCTAAATACAAAGAGAATTTTGAGGTTATATGGAGGCATATTTGAGCATAGAAAGAGCATAGTTAAAGATTTTCCAGCCTTCAAGTTCCATCAACCACTGCAATTGTTACTTTAGTAGAGTGGTTATTTTTAGTATTTTCTTAATATTTCTTTTGAGCAAAACCATTTTTAGCACTTCATTGTGAAGTAATTGTATTTTTATGCTTTTTTATTTTAGGTGGAGTACAAGGACCTATCATGAGAGAGTCATTTTTCTGCTGACATAATCATGGCTTGTTGTAGGGAGTCATCTTTTTGAGTGAGAATTCTTTATCGAAGAATGTTTCTTTGTAGGAGAAACGATGCCACTCCATAGTCAACAATTTGTAATGTGTTCATTTTCTATTGAAATCAATAAAGTGGCCTAGCCATTGGAGCAAGGCTTAGAGACGTAGCCTACGAGGGGTGAAATCTGTTATCACTTGCTTGCTTCTTCTTTGCTTGATTATCACCTTGAGTTGCATATGAATTTGTGTCACTTTTAAGTTCATGTGTAAACTTAACTACTCATCTTTGAAGAGGTTGTGAAAGTAATTTTACATTTAAATACCCAAGTTATCAGGCTTGCAAAGTGTCAGAGGACGATCATATTTTTTCATTTACCAATCACCCAAGGCTAGCTTGTAATCAAAATTTATCTTTTACTCACCATTCCTCAAATCCATGATGGAATTTGCTAACTTGGAGTTTAGGCTAAAATGATCAAAATGCTCATTCTAAATTAGAAATTCAGGCAATTTTTGTTTATTGGATCCTGGATCCTTACCATACTAAAGGTCGTAGGAACTAGTATTTCCACTCCATCACTCTAAACCAGAAAACAAAAATAATATTAGGCCACGTCATCAAATAAAAATAGTTTGATTGTAATGGAATCATAGCTTGCCTTAATGGCATCAATCAGATTAAAAAATGAAATAAATTCTCTTATCTGGTCAGCTTGGAGGATCAACTAACTCACAGTGAAAGGAAACTTCAATATGGGAGACACTCCCCAACATGTCCAAGAACATAGGATCGCACCGCTCCTACTTACTCTAAGGACTAATGCATGGCCAAGTCTCTTTTAATTCATGTTTAAGTTTAGATAACTTTATTTTACTTTCCCATATGTTTCACAATAGATACACTTAGTTGATTGTTTCCAAGTTTTCTGATAACTCTGCTAGACATTTGCCTTGGAATAGTGATACACAGGAAGTAGGTTTATTTTGGTTAATTTTGATAGATGTAAGAACGTTATATTAAATTTATTGTCATTGGTCTAGCTTCCTTTGTGATACTGGCCTATTTGATCTTTTTTGTATGCTTAAGTTGTGATGTAATGAAAGACAGCTAATTCACAAATAAAAGTATCATAGTGATTATAAAACTCTTAGAAATTTAATTATGGGTTCTCTTTAAAGACTAATAAGAGAAACATTAAAATGAATAGAATGTGATGTATAAATAAAAAGAAAGAATCATTGTTTCATATGAGCTTCAGAAGTTTTGTAGAAAAAAATTCATAAAACTAAAGAAAATAATCCAATTCCCTTGAAGAATTGGAATTTCTACCTTAAACACTTCTATGAATTCCCTAATGCCCCAGACAACATTTTGAATCAAAAAGATGTTTATTTTGGTGTTAAGTGGCTTTTGAATGTGAAATCTAAGGATATTGAAGGTTTTCTGATCTCGATTGGATTACTATATTGTTTTTCATCCATCTTGATACATTCAGTGGAAAAAGTGGAAGAATCATCTCATGGGACCACTTTTACCAATAGGGCCTAGTTTGGAAAAACAAGGTCTGAAACCTATTGGGAGAATTTTGAGGTGTCAAACAAAATTTTTTTGGGGCGGTTAAAAAGTTTCCGCCTTAGTTCCACACCATTTTATGCTATTCTACATAGATATCTTTCTGACGGTGCAAGAAGTGCGTCAAACTAAGTCCGTATGTGAAAGTTCTACCACTCAGAAGTTGACCTTTTTATTTTCACTACCATGGTTTGAGAGGATGTCGCATTAGTAGCCATTTTCATGGAAAAGGTGCTAGACACGTGATTGTGATGTAAAATACTCTAAAAGAGTCTATATTCTAACTCTAGTTAAGGGTTGATGTAGTCAAACTTAAGCACTAGTAGGCTATCAAGTTGTATTATAACTGGGCCACTAGGAGGAAGAGTCATTCCATTCTTTCTAGAACATATGTTCCATAGCTAAGCAAAAATAGCTAAGAGAAATAGGATGTAGAGCCACAGAGAGGATTTGTGCATTGTAGCAGCCCACGGCCCACAGGCCATACTTCTTTGTACTTGCAGCGATATTTCCACATGGAGAAAGAGAGTGAAATGACCTCACCTTCGAGCTGGTTTTTCTCCCGAAAGGTTTTCTGAGAGCATACCTTGTGTCTTATGTGTGTTTGTGTGATCTTTTATTTTGTCGTTTTTTATTTTTTTGCATAATTTCCTTTCGTATGCATGCACTAATTATGGTAATTGTATTTACATATCTAGAAATTTAATAAAATGCAATAGTGTAGAATTTCAGATTTCTAATATAATAGTGTCATATCTGTTGTGACAAACTGTCTAGTGGAATATCCATGGAAATTTATGGATTATTACCAAGATATTTTTTTTTTAAATTGGAGGTTCCATCTTTATTCCTCATAAAAACAAGATCATCAATTTGTAAGGGAAGCAAGGCTTTCCTAACATTGGGATGTAGATCCTCATTCTGCCTATTCTTAAAATTTGGGATAAAAGCATTCCCTTTAATTATAGTACCATTATGGTTAGCTATATTTTATCCAATATGTATGAAATTAGTCCAAGCTATGCTTAAGATATATCACTCGACTATGGATCACCTTATCACTCCCAAGATCATTGAAAATGAATTTCACAATAATAAATTGATCTCTTTATTGTTTCGTTGACTCTAGGAAAGATTTACACACTGTTCATAAGAAAAAACTATGGAAGAGGTTGGAAAAGGAAATGGTTTTTTTCAAGTTGAGGGTTGTTGTGATAGGATTGTATGAGGAAGTGTATTGCCAAGTTTAGGAGCACTAGGGATTGGTCGAAAGAAATGAAATGAAATATTGGATTCAACCAAGGGTGTCACTTATCCCCCGCCATTTTTGGCATATACAATAATGAGCTAGAAGAGTGTTTGTTAGATGTAGATTGGGCTGGTCCCGTGCTCACTAGTATAGTCATAACTATTCTCCTTTATGCTAATGATATTGTTCTTTTTGCAAGGAGTCTTTAAGATCTTGGAAATCAACTAAGAATCCTCCAAGATTTATGCTCCAAGATGTGTATGAATATTATTAATAACATAAGTAAAATCATGATAATTAATACAAATATATAATATATATTGCTTCCGTATATAACAATAACAACTTGCAAAAAGTTGCTTTATACACATATCTCGAAATGCATATCCGTCACAATATCAACTGGAATTATAGCATTGAGAAAAGCATAAATGGAGGATGGAAAGATCACTATGGACTTGAAAATAATTGTAAGTCAACAATTATTTGTATATGGGATTAACAAAAAATCCTTTTTGAGACACTTGTCACTTGTATTATTTTATGTGGATGTGAGGTTGAGCGTGTTAGAGTCTTATAGTCACAATGATCAAAATTACTCTTTTCACTAGTGGTTATAGTCTTAGGTCAAATTATAATATTTTCAAATTAAATTTGGCATATCTCTTGGCTGGAAAAGGGTCTTGTGTTAATGTCTAAATGTATAATTTATATTCTACTCTCATCACAAGCCTATGGTCATGGTCATCATCAAAAGTATCATCATAAAATATCATGGGTCTTTTTAGGTCATTTGATACACACAGGGACAGTTTTACTTCAAAATCGGTTTCTGAAGTAATGGAAATGAATTTTACAAAATTCAAAGATGTTTCTTGTCAATCATAGACCAAAGAACAAAAACCTCCTTCATTTTATGCACAGGTGTTATGATTTGAGAAATATGTAGTGAGATTTGAGGATTATGTTCAAAAGATGAAATTTTGAATTTGTTTTACTATTTTAGCCATTTTTTTTGGTGCGCCTTTCTAATGGAAAGAAAGGAATTTTGAGAAAACCAAGGAGGTTTTTTTCAAGTACCAACCAAGTACCAAAAACCTCTTTCATTTTCTTTACAGAGGTCATGAGTTGGAATATTTGACTAGATCTTTACAACCTAGTTTTACAGATTTAAACAACTAATGATTTCCTATTTTAGTCATGATTTCATGGCACATATTCCAAGGTGGTGAAGATTAATATGAGAAAAATGAAAGAGGTTTCTCTAAAAAAAATCTAATATACAAAAACCTCCTTTTTGTAATATATGTCATGATTCAAGAGATATGAGTTAATATTTGACCCCGATTGTCAGAAATTCGGTCCCTATTCCTAGTAGGGAGTGCCAAATTTAATGTGATTGTTTCTATATTTAGGGAGATGTTTTAAATCAAATCCCTTAGTTCAGGGATGAGATAATTGTATATATTTCATGAATTTCATAGTGAAAAAGGTTGTATACATAAAGCTCTATATTTTGGAACTGGTGTAATTGATTTTTTGGCAAAATTAATATATTGTTGCAGCTATTTTTCTGGAATTCATGTGTTGTGGTCTGTGTTATTGTTTTCTTTAGTTATTCTTATGCATTTGATAATTAGATGTTTCTACCATCTATCTATATTTATGCTCATGTTAAGCTCTTGAGTTTTAAACAAAGTTCTTAAGCTTAAGCTCTTTTTTGTTAGGAATTTCATGTTTATGTTATCTATCTTCTGATAAATGAATTCATGTTTGCCATGCTCATTTTGAATCTTTTCTTTTCCACCCTACACTACATCGAAAAAGATTAAAAGTATCACAAAGGAATACCTACCCTGCTCCTTTTTATCTCTTGCAATTGAACCCTTGAGACCTGACCTAGTTCCTTGAATTTGACTCATGATCCATCAAAACCCTAAAACCTTCAATCCCTAGAGTTGAAATAGACCTAGCCTAATATCTTTTCCCACTCCAGTCATCACTGACTGTGAGCTCATAGAGAGAGAGCTCTCTAGTTTGGAAGGGCTAGCTACTAAACCCTAAGTGGTTTGAGGTCACATCCTTTGATCTCCTTTCTCAGCCTTGGGATATTGTGGAGGATAACAGAGGGTTGTAATATCTCTAGAGAGTTCATGAAAGAAGATAAAACAAATCCAAATGCAATTTATAATCTACAATCTCAACATTAAAAGGAATACTCCGTACCTTGTCCTCTTGATTGAAGGAAGCCTTCCCCCCATGAAAGCATGACAATGACTAGGTATCTTTTGCATAAGAAGAATTTTAACTACATGGAAGGTAATAGGTTTCCTAAAATTTCTTCTGACTTTATCCAAAACTACCATCATTGACTCAAGTAGGGATGGCATAAGAATGCCCAGGCTTGGCTAGACCAATGGAGGATAAGGTGTTAATTTTGTAGAATAAATATAATATTTAAAATATTATTACATCAAAATTTAAGAAGATATTTTGGGGTGATAAAGAGTTAGAGATAGAAGGAAAATAATATATTTTAAGGAGTTGATCAACCCAAATTTTGAAAATAAAAAAAAATATATCTTTGCCTTGGATAATGTTAAGAATAATATAAATATTTGTAAAATGAGAACAAATTTTCATGAGCTCTATAGTGAAATTTGTTGTTGGTCAAATTCCTGTTAATTTCCATGGTTCTATGATTGTTACAATCACTTTAACCCAATTTGTAACTTCAATTAGCAATCAAATCAATCTTACAATAATAAATAACAATTATATATAGAACAATAAATGCAATGTGCAGTAGAAGACAATCAAGAGCAATAAAAAGAGACACCAAGATTGGTCAAAGACTAGTGAAAAACCCCACAAGGGGGAAAACCCTTCCAAATTCTTCTTCTTATTATATTTTTATAAAATGATCAACAGAGAGAGTAAAATGTCAAAATTCATCAAGAAAGAGTGAAATTCAATCATTTGACTATCCAACAAAACCAACCAAATAATATCCAAGAGATTAGCCCATTACACAAATTTGATCAAAGTCAAAGTCTCCAAAACTTATCCAAGTTTGTGGTCAATAGTCAACGATATTTTATGTCAAAGGCACTAGAACCTAGTGATAAATAGTGTGATTGTAGCCCTCCATCTGCAGGGAGCACCCTACCAATATTGCAATTGTAGCCAAATTTTCTTCAATCTAACCCTACGAATCTAGCTTAATTTCTTCTCCTCACACGTCTGGGCTTGGACCTTGCAATTTCAAACTTGTATGAACCAATCCAAATAAGAGAGAGAATAAGATGCTTGATTTGATGTCCAAATGAGGTTGAATTGTCTTGTATTTATATGCTTACAAGGGGTGCCCAATTTTTCTTTAAATCCAACCTGTACTTTTATGCAAACGTAGGTTTTCACATTCAAAATACACTTTTTCTTAACCAAATTAAATTCTTCCAAGGGCTAGGAGGGGTTTTTCTTAATGAGGAAGGTTTTCCAAATGACAGAATTTGTACCTGAGTTGTCAAATCAACACTTCATATTGGCTACAGAGAAATTACTGATTGTAAAATATCTCCCATCTCAAATATCTCGTCATCGTCAAGTTAGATCTCGTCATTGTTCATCTATGCCCATCTCTGTTGAACACTTTTGAATATAAAAGAAGAAGAATTTGACATCATCGGGGAGCTAAAGCTACCACCCTCTATCAATAGGTGGGATCTACTTACCACGAGGGAAACAATCAAACTTTGACCTATTGACCTAGGACCATATGCGATATCTACTCAAGGATCATGTTCTATCATATCATCTAATGACAATAGGCAAGATAAAATTGAGGATAACACTATGTCCTATTATCCATTGGTCCTCCATCGATACTCTTAAGAGTCAAGTGGTAAAACACCTGCATCCAAGACTTGAGCAAGATCGACTTACCACATGGGTAAGGATAAACACCCTATCTCAAGTCACCTCAACCCATTGGCCAGATGGGGAGGTCCAGTCCCAACAAGCATAGCTTGTGGGTAGGATTCCAACTAGGGTTTATTTTATCAAAGAGACAATAGGTGAGATCGACTTATCACAGGGTAAGGATTCACACCCTATCCTATTATCTAGAGGTTGTAGGTTTTAGCCCTGTACAGAAATTACCTGCATACAAATTCTAAAACAAAGAAAATAAACAATGTGAGAGCATAACACATAAAACACATATGCACAGAGATTTTCCCCTGGATCCCAAAACCGAGACTACCAACTTGATTTTTCATTTTGTTCCTTTCAATGTTACAATACATATTTATACATGTCAAAGCATCCAATACCATGGACCAAAAACCATCACATCCAAAACCATGGACCGAAAACCATAGATAGGTTCGCCCAACCTAATATAGGGTCCAAAAAATTTTCCCAAGGCGCTACCCTAGACCCCGTAGAGGGGAGCTACCTGCCCCTCTCTAACCCCCCGGTTCACTACGTAGGTTATTCGTCGAAGGAATATAACACAACCCAACAATCTCCCACTTTTTGTTTTCTTTCCATAGGAGAGCTTAGTCATTTCTCCAGCCTTGAAATGCCCATTGTTGCTCTACACCAAGAGAACTTCTCAGAGCTCACAGATTTTGTCAATGCATCTGCAGTATTGTTCAAAGTGCCCACCTTTACGAGAAACACCATTTTGTCTTCTATCATATCCCTCACAAAGTGATACTGAACATCAATGTGCTTTGTCTTTGAATGATAAGTAGGGTTCTTTGCTAAGAAAATTGCATTTTGGCTGTCAAAGTCTATCCTTATAGCTCCCTGTACTAACCCCATACTTGAACACAATCTCTGCAACCAAAATGCTTCCTTTCTTGCATGAGTGGCTGCCATGTATTCTGCCTCTGTAGTTGATAGTGCCACTACATATTGTTTCTTACTCATCTAATTGACTGCACCTCCAAATAGGTTAAACACATACCCACTTGTAGATCTTCTCTGATCCAGATATCCAGCCCAGTTTGCATCAACAAATCCATGAATATCCAACACTCTGTCCAATCCTGGTCTTCCTTGGTAGCACAAACCATAGTCACTAGTTCCACGCAAATACCTAAAAACCCGCTTCAATACTGTCTAGTGCTCCTTCCCTGGTTTTGACATAAACCTGCTCAATACTCCCACTGCATGTGCAATGTCTGGTCTAGTACAGACCATTGCATACATCAATCTACCGACTACACTTGAATATGGAACACGAGACATGTCCTCTTCCTCTTCTTGTGTCTTCGGACAGACACTGTTCAGTAGATAAGCTCACACCTACAGGAATAGGAACCTTCACCGGTTTACTATCCTGCATATTAAACCTCTGCAGTATTGTCTCGACATACTTCCTCTGGTTCAACCAGAGCTCCTCTTTGCTCGATCTCTTTTAATTTCCATGCCCAAAATATAGTTTGCAGCACCGAGATCTTTCATGTCGAATTTGGAGGACAATTGGGTCTTCAAATCCTGGATAATTTCTTTGTCAATTCCAACCAACAACATATCATCCACATACAAGACCAGATAAATAACATGGTCACCAATTAATTTAAAATACACACAGTGATCTACTTTGCTTCTGGTGAAGCCAAGTCCCCGTAAAAATGTATCAAATTTCTGATACCACATCCATGGTGACTATTTTAACCCATACAGAGACTTCTTTAACTTGCATACTAGTTCTTTCTTAACCTTCACCGCAAAGCCTTCAAGTTGCTTCATGTAGATTCCTCTTCCAAATCCCCGTGAAGAAATGTTGTCTTCACATCCATCTGTTCTACCTCAAAATCAAAAGCAGCAGCAACAGATAAAAGTAATCTAATAGAAGTTACCTTGGCAACAGGAGAAAAAATATCACCAAAATCAATTCCCGGCACCTGGGAATAACCTTTTGCTACCAACCGAGCTTTGTATTTCTCCACCTCCCCTTCTGCATTTGTCTTCTTCTTGAACACCCATTTGCTGCCAATGGGTTTCCTTCCAGCCGGCAACTCCACCAGATCCCAAGCCTCATTTTTGTGCAAAGATGCCATTTCATCAACCATGGCCTCTTTCCAGAGTTTTCCATCCTCTGAATCCACTGCTTCCTTCACAGTTCTGGGATCATCATCAGTAACAGACAAAGCAAAGTTTGAACAGAAAGCAGATGGACTATACCTTTCTGGCTGCCTTCTTTCTCGAGCTGATCTTCTCACAGCCGGAGTTTGTGGCTCTTCATCTTCTGATTCCTCCTCTGCTACAGAGTCTGATTCTTCCTCCTTTAGTTCAAACTCTATCTTCACAGGTTCCTTTGGTTGGACTTCATGTTTAATAACATCTTTCACCTCTCTGAACACCACATCTCGACTGTACACAACCTCCCGTGTGACTGGGTTCCAAAGCTTATAACCCTTTAAACCATCCTTATACCCAATAAAGATGCACTTTTCAGATTTACTATCCAACTTGGTTCAATTCTCCTTTGGAACATGTACATATGCATCACATCCAAATACCCTCAGATGTGAAAGAGAGGGTTTCTTACCAGTCCATACTTCTTGTGGAGTCTTATCCTCCAACATTGATGAAGGTGACCTGTTGACCAAGTAACATGCAGATCCACCACCTCTGCCCAGAATTCCTGTCCTAACCCGACACCACTGAGCATGCTTCTTGCCCTTTCCATCAACGTCTTGTTCATTCTTTCTGCGACTCCATTTTGCTGAGGTGTATATGGAG
>APFE030713018.1:0-10350 GCA_000404065.3 Pinus taeda
GGCCTGATAATCTTGAGGTAAGGCCACTGGATTGGCAGGTAGTTGCAGAGGTGCATATCTGGCCATATTTGCTGGGTTTTGGGGATTAACTTGGAAAACTGGGACAGTAGGAACAACAGGTATCACAGGGGTAAAAGGTATAGAAGTTATAACAGTGTGGGGGAAGAGGACTTGTGTAGGAGAAGAAGGGATATTTGGGGAACTTTGGGATGTGGAAGGGGAACTAGGGGAATTAGGGGTGGAACGGAATAAGACTTTGACTGGAGTGGGGATTAGGTTAGGAAACTCTGGCTGTTGACTGATGTCAGCAAGATGATCTTGTAGTTGCTGGTTCCTAACAAACTTAGGGATAGTATTAGGATTTTCGAAGATAGTGGGAGGGTTGGGATCAGGGTTATTCCTTGTGTACCTGAGGTTCTTCTTGGGAGCCAGTTTCTAAGTTAGTCCTGGTTCAACTCTTCCTTTAGGCTACAAATGTTTGTATTGGAGCAGCTTAGAGGTGTCTTAACTGATATTCAGACAGTGAATGTGATTTCTTGACAGGTTTTAGGCTTTAGATCCTGAAGCTCCCCAGTGGAGTCGCCATTATGTTAACACTCAGGTTGTCCCTGGACTCCTTCAAGGATACGGCCGAGGTAACCACAGACCAATCTTTGGGCTGCAGCTTCTAGCCCAGCTGCAGTCAGAGAGGGCTCTCTCTATCAGGTTTGTCACTGCTTTCAGTGAGGGTTTAGGCTAGTTATGAGATGAGTTTTTGATTGTTTTTGTGTAGTTGGTTGGGGGGATGCTTCTGTTTCCTTTAAAGTATATTAGCAGGGAAGATTAATCCATTGGGCAATGGGGTCTAGGACTGTTTTTCTCTTGAAATCTTGATCTCGGTGAGGAGGAAAACTACAAGGCCTGTGTGCATTTCATGAAACTAACTGTAAATAGTGAGTGTGAGGTGAATACAACTAGCAGTGAGCAATTAAGACTTCGTTACTTAGCTGTATGTTCGTGGAAAAGGCTTGTTGTCTAGGAGCAATGACTTGAATTCCTAAAACAAAAACACATGGTAATGATGTGGTATTAAAGGTAGCAGTTAAGAATTACGCTTTAAAAACACCTTATCAAAAGAAAACATATGAGACAGTTCAGATTGAGCTCAGGGTAGTCAATGACTAAGTCCTGATGCTATCCTTTTTCTTCACTATCTAGAGATTAAACGCATAGAAAACACGAGATACATATGAAATAACAGGAAACACAGGTGAAATAGAGAGGCATGAAGAAAACTTATTTGGACCATGTAATGCAGAGGAGTCTTGCTGCTTTGAGCCACACATCATCAAGAGATCAATAGACAAACATCTTTGTAGAAATCCCACTGCCTTTGTATTAGACTGTCTGAAAATTTACAATATCAGAGATACAGAGAAGATATCAAGAGAATTTCTTACATCCGGAGTCCAACCCCTCTAAACAAACACGAGGGTCAATATATAGAGTTTTTGATACAAAAATATCTCAGGAATGAGGTCATCTGAGAGGAAAATATCTCTTACACTTGTATAGATAAAGCAGATGAGAAGTTATTACAAGTATAAATGATAGTAAAAGCCTTTAAATGCTGTCAGGATAGCTTTTTTCCCTTTGAGTACTGCGGACTTTAACTGTGCTGTTCTTCATAAATGAAGCATTGTAGTGTTTTACTACTTCTGATTTTCTGTATCCTTCTTGATTCTGCTACCTGTACCTGCTGATGTTGCTTCTGATGCCGAGTACCTGTACTGAGTTGGCTCAGTGTCTTTATGCTGGCTGACATGGCTTTGTCCACTTGTACCTGTGATTTGGACTGTACTGCTGTAAAAACGTTTGCCTGCTCAGCCTTGGTTCAAAAGTAATTGTATTAAATCCTGCCAAGTGTTTGGAGGAGGGAGCTGGTGCCTCAAAATCGACCCTATGGTCTCATCAGCTTCTGTGTATTTATAGAAATCGGGAGGTTTATCAAATAAATGTGCTACCTCATTTTTAATAAAAACAAATTATCTAATTTATTAAAAAGTGCTTGTCCTGTTAGTGGGCCTGTAGTAGATGACCCAGGAGCCTCAGCAATCTGCATGGCTGAAAAAGTGCTTAATTTTTTGATGTACTTCTCATAAGAGAGAAGTTTTCCTGATTCTTCTAAGCTGGGGAGCCCTCTGTCCTGTAGGGCTGTAAACCTATTCTGGAACTTGTGTATATCTGCTTGCATATCATGGACCTTTCTATCTAAGTTCTGAATTAGGTTTCTCATTGTTGTAGTCCTTTTGATTAAGGAAATGGTCTCAGTCCTGTTAGAAATTCCCATTTTTATTAGCTGAGAAGCATTCCTGTGGTTGAGGATTTCAATCATTTTGGGGGCAAGGTCAGCCATGTCTCCTAGAGCATTTCTTGCTCTATACAGTTCCTTCTTTGCCTTGCCAATGAGTCCTATCTGCTCATACATAGCATCAATGTACTCCCATTGGTTAGAGATTGATTGTCCAATGGCAGTCCATATCACTTGCTTGATTTTTGTTGTCACTTGATCAAAACTGAGCTGCTTTTCCAGTTCTGTAATTGTCTTCCTTAGGGATTTTACTTCCCTCTCCCTCTCAGCCACGTTTTGCTTAGATTTGTCATATTTTTCTTCTAACTTGGCTAAGCTTTCCTTGGCTTTATTGAGGTCTAACATTTGAGCCTCCAATACCTGAATTTCTTGTCTTAATTTCTGCATATCCAGGCTCTCGGCCTGCTCTTTAGCTGCTTCTGTGGTGGATGGCTCTGTTGTAGTTGCTTCTGTTGTAGTTGGAGCTTCTTCTGTTGGAGTTGTTTTTGCTGCCTGCTGTGGAGGGATGTCCTCTTTAGGGGTTTCTTCTAGGTTCATTACCCCTGTGGGTGCTTTGGAGGACTGTCCTTATTCTCCCCTTTGTGTAGCTGCTTCCAAGGTATTCTCAGTATCTTGCAGCCTTTGTTGGGTCTCCACTAGTTCTTTGTACAAAGTCATCAGCAGGTTAGTGATGTCCTTGTCTCTTCTTTGTTGAGCAACTTCATCTATCTGTGGATGAATTGTTGGTGGGATTTTCATCTTCTTTTTGATAGCAGCTACATCTGCATCCCTCAGTTTAAGGACCTCCTGAATGGCCTTGACATCGTTGGGATCATGCCCAAATTCTATGATAATGTCTTCCAGGGCTCTGATTCTGTTGTCCTTGGCTTGAGAGGATGCCCTCTCCAACTCAAGCTGTGATGCTGTGTTGTTTAAACTGCTCTGCAGCCTATAATTCACCAAGGTCTTATCTGCCAGGGTGGCATAGACCATCTCACCTATTTGTTTGTGAAGCTCAATCTGGTCCATAGGGTGGATGTCTTTTGCAAGGACTTCTAGGTTTGTCCTTATGTAGTCTGCAGTTGATTGAGGTCGCTGCTCTGTGGGAGTAAAATGACTCAGAGTCAATTTAGCCTCTTGTACATCATATGCAGACATAAGCCTCTGCTGATTTGATGGAGCCATGTTTAAGAGATAATTGTATAGCTTTATTTTCAGTGGCTCACTCCTCCTCTTAGCATCTTTAAAGAAGTCTTTGATGCCTGCAGCTCTACTTTTGTCTTGCCCTGAGGAGCTGACCTCCCCCAGTGCTGTTCTGTCCTGTTCCTGTTGCATTGAGCTGGCGGAGGCCTCAAAGCTATGCATGTCCTCTTCCCCAAAGGGATTTAGCCTCTGCCTTTTCTCTGGTCCTTCTGTGAGAGGTGTCTCCCTATCCCTTTTCCTGCTGATTTCCTCCCTTAGAGGGGTTTGGAGGATTGAAGGATCGACCCTAGAATCTTGCCTAGGGGGCGCCATGCTAGTTGTTTTTTCTTGGGTGGCTGCCTGGCTCTCTCCTTTTTGCTGTTCCTGATCCTGTTGATCAGTTTCTTGCTGATTTTGTGGCTGTTGCTCCTGCTGGCCCTGTTGGCCTTCTTGTTGTTGTTCCTGCTGGTCCTCTGTTTCTTCCACCATCTTGCCCTTTCCTTTGTCCAGTCCCTGTTTTGAAGTTTGTACTGCCCCTTCTGGTGTTGCAGATGATGAACCCGGGGCTGTAGTATGAGGACTGGGTAGGGTAGATACCTGTGAAGGATACTCCAAGTCAGCCAATTTCAATAAATATCTCCTAGCCCTGTCATTTAGTTCTTCTTGAGTTAGGGGCTCTATCAAGGTGTTTTTCTGCCACTTTGGCTGGTTTGCATGTCTTGTTATGAGGATCATGTTATGATGCTCATAACTGGAGAGTTTGTATCTCAATCTCCTCTTGGATATGAAACCATTGGGGTCATATGGTTTCCATAGGAAACTCTATGTTAAGCCAAGGCCCTCCAACATTTTCCCTGCTTCCTTCCATCCCTCTCTTCTGTTTAGCACAATATGCCCAAGCTGGTTTTTCACTTTAAGTTGGGCCTTCTTCCCCCTTCCTGAGAAATGGACTAGATCTCCATAAGAAAACTGTCTGAAATATTCCAGGGCAAAGAGCCTCATAGGCACAAACCTGGGTAATCTGAATGGTCTTAGTTCACACCCATACATCCTGATTACAGTGTGATGCTGGTAAAAATACCAGTCCCCTATGCTGTAAGCAGTGGATAGTTGTAATATCCTCTTCATCTCATCAGTGAGTCTTGGAGGAGGCTCTGTTAGAAGCAGGGACATGGCTGGATGGATGAAGTCATCTATGAACTCACAGTATGTATAGGGTGAATAGGCACTGTGATGGAAGATTGAGCTCCAATATACAACCGATCTCGGGTTTCCTGCAGCATCAGTCCTTTTGATTTCAAAGGAGAATTTTTCATATTGGTGATATAGGATGAGATGATAGATATATGAGGAGTATCTGAACAACCTCTCTCTAGGTAAGTGCAGGAATTGCTCATGGATTTTGTTCGAGATATATGTGGCATAGTTATAGCAGATGGGGGCCCTCCCTGGGACAAACCTTAACATCATAACCAGCACTGTTTCTTCTATATATTCTGTTGATTTATATCCTAAAACTGAGCTCACCATATGGGCCAGGTCTAGCCCAAGTTGATTAAGGTACCCATCAAAGATGGGAGGATGCAACACTGTATCTCTTTTGCTCACAAATAATTGGTTGAACCTCAGGATCTCTGCCTCTGTTAGTGTCTTGTTCCCTTGGTTGATTAAATCCAGCAGGGATAGGGGAACCATTGTCTTGTTGGACTTGAACTGCACCATTTCTCTGATAGCTTGAGTTGTGGTATAGAACACAACCTCACCTTTGTCATTGACTACAGCCCTATGTGATGGCTCATATTGGCTGGCACAAAGATAAATTAAATCAGGGAATTGCCTGACCAGAGGCATTTTAAAAGTTGGCAGGGCAGACTCCCAAATGCCCAGGATGTCTGTTCCTTCTCTGTGCTTGGCCCTGAACTCATTTAACAGTTGAAGATGTGGGGTGCGTCCTTGTCTGGAGTCTTCTGAGATCTAATAATCCAGATCTGCCAGCTCCTGCCAGTCCAACTCTCTCTGAGGAGCATTGAGAGGAGTGACATTGAGGATCTCAGGGGTTTCCATGCTTTCTGCAATAATAACTGAAATACCGTTTGAAACAGTGAATTCTGATAGGAGGCAAGGTCAACAGGACCGGTTTAGAATGAGGACGACAATGCTAGCCCCTTGGGAAGGGCTTTTAACAGCAGGGAGACCTTCTTTGTCAATTGTGGGAGTTTACTCAGAAGTTCACGATTGCGCGAACAGGGTAGTTTCTTTTAACTGGCTTTGCAGTGAGTTGGAGGTCACCGACACTGTATTTTGATTTTAATTGGTCGCATAGGGAAAAACACAGTTGGTATATCGGTCAATTTCACATTTTACAGGCTTTCATGGCGGGTTTTACAGAGAATTCAAGAAAAACCAGAAGACAAGAGGATAAGGTCGAAATACCTGGCAAACGCTGGTTTAGACTGAAGAATGTAGCTGGATTTTGCGTGCGAGGTGCTTTGAAGACAGTTGCAGGTTGGCTGGTGGCTCGGCGTCATAAATCCCATGCAGAGGACTTAAACAGGAAAATTTCGAAAAATTATGAAAAATGGTAAAAATTGGCGAAAATATGGCTTTTTGGCCTTTTTGGCGCGCTTTATGGATGACGTCAGCATGACGTCAGCGTGGGGGCCCGGTTTGGGTGACGTCATCATGACGTCAGCATGGTGACGTGGCAGTCAGCGGTAGGTCCAAGGGGGCGGTGATGTGGCGGCCGGGTGGACGAATCAGGAACAAGGCGGGATGAACTGGCGGTGACGTGCGCAGCACCGGGGCGCTCACGTGGACTGGACAGGTGTCGGCATATCGGGAGGGGTCCTGTACGTCGAACGGACTGTTAGGCATCGCTCCGATGCAATCATATGATGATGCGTGCCCCTGTGCTGATGCTGGCCTGACGTAAGCGTCTGACAGATATCGGAAGGTATCTGTCAGACACGTAAGGCCTTCCGATATGCATAATGGCTGTGGATCTGGAGGCGGGCGATCGGACGGTCGTCGGGCGCCCAACTTGCGCGAATGGTAAGAGCAGCTTCGGTTAACGTGCAGACGTCGGGATCACCTGAAATCAATCTCCGCTGTAGATCTGGACCTGGCGCGATCTGACGGTCCTCGGGCAAGTAACCTGCACGGAGAATACGGACTAGCGGGCGGGCAATAAACAATAATTCTCCTCTGCAGATGTGGACGGCGGGACCCTCCGGGCGATAAAGATTCTTATTGGTGAATTTTCAATGGTTTTTCTCGTTTAAAGTATTGCTGCCCGCCAACATTAAGATATAGGCTTTTCAAAGGTTTTTTATAAAGTTTCGGGTGTTATTGTTTCCGAAGGCGGAAACTTTGGAAAAGGGGTTTTTAAACAGATTTATGAAATATGAAGATGTGAATGACCCCCGACCTTAGGATAAAGCGGGGAAGGGTGTTTTTGTAAGGTTTTCTGCCCCTTGGGGTAATTTTATGGGTTTTTCAATGTTTTTTCAAGGTTTTCTCAAGGCACAGTGGCACTTTGGGTAGGGAAACTGGTCTGAGGTGGAGAAAAAGGTGAGTCATGGGTTCTTGACCTTGACCAGGTGTCAATTCAAGCCCCAGGGATAGAATATTATGGCTATAGTGCTAGGGAGGGGATATTTATGCATTGTGGGGTTTATACACCATGGTGTTTATAATACTAGGGATAAAGGGGTATAGGGAGCTAGGTAGTAGAGTTAGTTGTTAATATGGAGGGAATCATATGAATAAGGGCTAGATCAACCAAGTTTTTTCTGCAAATAGCTTGAGATTAGGAGTAGTTCAAAATGAAAAGATTTTTGCACAAGAAATGTAGCTTCTCAAAGCCATAAGAATGTAAAACATTTGAATTTCTTATGCTTTGTGCAACTTGGGGAAATGGTATTAGTAATGAGTGACTTACAAATGAGAAACAGGGGAGTTAGTCATGCTCCAGAGTGCTGCTCTTCCTGTAAATGTTTTGGCAACTTTGATTTTGAAAGAGACACCATTTCTGCAACCCCATCTACCTACCCAACTAGTTTTCCTAGCATTTTTTGTTCCTTCTTGGAGGGTGCACTTGGACTTGCAAACCCTTTGAATGCCTTTTCTTTTTATTGGCTTTTTCTCACATTCCCTATCTAATGCAACCCTTATTCCTTCCAAGGTCCCAGATTAGGCAGTTGGGAACCTTTGTTTCTCTACCTATCTATTGATCTGCCAAGATTAAACAGTTTGGACAGATATCATTCTCTATTCTAAAACAAGGAAATTGAAAACATGGCATGATCCAGATTAGACTGTTGGACCAGCCATCAAAATTGAGTTTTTATCAAAACAGATACAGACATTGCCTTTTCAGGGAAATATGAGATCTTTGCAGTTGTCAAAGCAGAGCATATTTGGACCTTTGATATCCAATCATGAAAAATGAAACCTATTGGTATAGGTATCCAACAGTGGCTCCACATGGGGATGGTTTTTCCCTTAGAAAGACCAAGAACAGCAGGTCAGTGTGCCTGGATCTTTTGGCTGCTTCTCTGAAACTTTGAAGTTTTGTTCATCATAAATTCCTCAAATTGCAGACTGATACACTGAAACACAGCCTGTCTTTCAATTCTATTCTTTATCTGTAATGCCTTTCAGAATGATCTCACTTTCATGCTTCAATAAGAACAATATATACAACACATACAGAATTTATTTACATCAAACTATGTACAAAACAGGCCAGCTCTTTTCATGGAAGGTATTCAAAATAGTGCTTGAGCATCCTGCCATTGACAGGGCCTTCCTCTAGATCACTTTTGTCCAAATCTTGCAGAAAATAGGTGTTGTTTCCCTGCACAGCTTGTATTAAGAATGGTCCTCTCCAAAGGGAGTCAAACTTTCCATGCTTTCCTTTGCTCTCTCTTCTTGAATCCCATTTGAGGACCTTGTCCCCTATATTGAAATTCTCTGCTTTGGTCCTTCTATCAAATGCCTTTTTTAGTTTTTCTTGTAGCACTTGAACTCTGTTATAGACTCCCTCCCTGGTTTGCTGCAAGCATATAATCTGATTTATCCTTCTTTGCATGTCATTGGGCTCAGCTTGGAACTCCTGGAGTATCCTCATAGCAGGGATTCCTAATGATGAAGGAAATTTAGCCTCTAAACCATAGACTAACTCATATGGGCTGATCCCAATTGATCTCTTAGTTGTTAGTCTGTCTGCCCATAATGCATTTACTAGTTTCTTGTGCCAATTTTTCTTGTTCTCCTCTAATATCTTCTTGATCATATTCACCAAACTCTTGTTTGAGGATTCTGCCAGCCCGTTGCCTTGGGGATAGTATGCTGTGGAGTGACCCAATATGATATGAAATTGATGACAGAAATTGACCATTTTTTTAGATCTGAATGCAGCAACATTATCTGTTATTATTTTGTCAGGGCATCCAAATCTGGCCAGAATGTTTGTCTCCAAAAATTGGATAATGGTAGAGTCATTTGCTTGTCTGCATGGGATTGCTTCAATCCACTTTGTGAAATAATCTGTTGCAGTAAGAATCCACCTGTGCTGGCCTGAAGAAGAGGGATTGATTTCACCAATGAAATCTAAACCCCATTGCTGAAATGGTTTCTCTGTTGCAATAGGCCTGAGGGGTAGAGGCAACAACTGTCTTTTTCCTTCAAATACCTGACATTTGTGACATGCTGTGGTAAATCTTTTGACATCAAAAAAGATAGTGGGCCAGTAATATCCGGCTCTCAGTATTTTGTTCACAGTGGATTTCCAGTAAAGATGACCACCACAATCTCCTGCATGAAATTCTTCCATGATCTTGTTGACTTCACCCTCAATCAAACAATTCAGCAAGATGCCCTCATGGTTTCTCCAAAACAAATTTTCTTCCATGACACAGAATTTTGAGGCTTTCATTTTGACAAACCTACTCTTGGTTCTAGACAGTCCTGGGGGAGCACACAGGTTTTGCAATACATAACAGATATCAGAATACCAAGGGGATTGCTCAAAGGCTACATTGATCTTTGGAGTCGCCAGCTCCTGTTCACTGTCTAGTTGATTAATGTCAAGGGCTTGGAAGTTTGTTTCAGACATTAGTTTTACTAAGCCCTGCCCCTTTATAAGTTTGGTAGGCTTTATTTCTATGTCAAATTCCAAAATGTTTGCTATCCACTTGCCTCTTCTACCTTCCAAATTTTCTTGTGTAAGTATATCTTTGACAATTGGGCTTGGTACATAGGCAATTACATGGGAATAAAGGATATAAATCCTGAAGTCTTTGATGGCTTTGACTAACGCATAGGCTTGTTTCTCCATGATTTGATATTTGAGGGGGGCATCTCTTAGAGCTTTGCTGAAGAAGGCTATGGGTTTTTCATTTCCTAAATCATCCTTTTGAAGCAAAACTGCAGCAATTGTATGTTCAGAGGCAAAAGAGAATATGATGAAATCCCTATCAAACTGCGGGCTAGTTAGGACAGGAGTTTGGGTGAGAGCAAATTTAATGCTTTCAAAGGCTTGTTTAGCATCTACTGTCCATTTAACTTTGGAATCCTTTTTCAACATGTTATTAAGCAATCTGCTAAGTTCGGCCAGATTTGGAATAAATCTTCTTAGAAAGTTGATCTTTCCCAAAAAGGCCTGTAATTCTTTTATGTTCCTGGGATGGGGCATGTGTTGGATAGCCTGGATTCTCTCTGGATCAATTCTGATGCCATCCTTGGAGATAATGTGACCCAGCAGTTTACCTTCTTCTAGACCAAAAATGGATTTTTTTGGATTCAATGATATCCCAAATTTTCTGCATTTTAGAAAG
>APFE030713033.1:0-13703 GCA_000404065.3 Pinus taeda
GAGTTACATAGTAGAATTAGAGGTTAATATGGATGAAGGGGGTAAGTGAGGGGGAATGTCACTGAGTTTGTTTGAAACATACTTAGTTTATGGAGTAGATCAAAATGAAAAGATTTTTTCATAGGAAATGTAGCCTTTACAGGATGAGGAACCTCCATGAAACCATAAATCTTTCCCTGCATTTTAACTCATGAGGGGATGTTAGTAACAAATGGGAAAAAGGGAAAGAAGGGAGGTTATACATGCTTCTTTGTTTTGTTTCTCTCATTTTGACCATCAAAGTCAAATTTTTAACTGAATATCACTTCTGCAACCCCATCTACCTACCCAGCTACTTTGCCTAGCATTTTTTCTTCTTGGAGGGTGCACTTGGACTTTCAGACCCTTTGTGTGCCTTTTCTTTTTCCTAGCTTTTTTCCTTTGATTTTCTATCAAATTCTACCCTTATTTCTTCCAAGGTCCTAGATTAAACTGTTGGGAACCTTTCTTCTCTACCTGAACTACTTTGTCTGCCAAGATTAGACAGTTTGGACAGACTTCTTTCTCTATTCTACAACAGGAAATTTAAACATGGCATGATCCAGATTAGGCTGTTGGACCATCCATCAAAATTGAGTCCTTATGAAGATATAGACACACCTTGTCTCCTTATGGAAATATGGGATCTTTGCATCATCAAAGCAGAGCATATTTGGACCTTTTATAACCAATCATGAAATATGAAACCTATTGATATAGGTAACAAACAGTGGCTCCACATGGGGATGGTTTTTCATTTGAAAGACCAAGAACAACAGGTCAGATTGCCTTAGCTCTTGACTGTTTTTACCAATTTTTGAAGTTTGCTGCTTTGAAATGCCAAAATTGTGTTTCTCTTCTTGGTGGACCTCTGATTTTATTCACCTTCTACTGGCAGCTACAAGAAAACTGTAAGAAATTACATTTTTACATGTTGGAAAACAATATATACATCTGAATATGTACAAGGGGAAACTCAGGCTGCACTTAGGGGTGATATTAAAAATAGTGCTTCAGCATCCTGCCATTCACAGGACCTTCATCCAAATTAGTTTCATTGAGGCTTTTAAGGAAATAAGTGTTGTTTCCTTGTACTGCTTGGACAGCAAATGGTCCTCTCCAAAGGGAATCAAATTTTCCATGTTTTCCCTTATCTTCTCTTCTGGAATCCCACTTGAGGACTTTGTCACCAACGTTGAAATCTTCTGCTTTGCCTTCTTCAGCTTTTCTTGTAACACTTGAACTCTGTTGAAAACTTGATCTCTGGTTTGCTGCAAACATATGATTTGATTTATTCTTCTCTGCATATCATTTGGTTCAGCTTGAATCTCTTGAAGGAGCTTCATAACAGGGATCCCTAGTAATGAGGGAAACTTGGCCTCTAATCCATAGACTAACTCATATGGGCTGACCCCAATTGATCTTTTGGTTGTTAATCTATCTGCCCATAAGGCATTGACAAGTTTCTTATGCCAATTCTTCTTATTCTCCTCCAACACCTTCTTTATCATATTTACCAAGCTTTTGTTTGATGATTCTGCTAGGCCATTTCCTTGGGGATAATATGCAGTAGAATGGCCCAAAGTAATGTGGAATTTGTGACAGAAGCTGACCATCTTTTTGGATCTAAAAGCAGCAACATTGTCTGTTATTATTTTATCGGGGCATCCAAATCTAGCAAGGATATTGGTCTCAAGAAACTGTATGATGGTGGAATCATTGTCTTGTCTGCACGGGATTGCTTCAATCCACTTTGTGAAGTAGTCTGTTGCTGTCAGAATCCATCTATGTTGGCCTGAAGATGAGGGATTGATTTCTCCAATGAAATCCAGGCCCCATTACTGAAATGGTCTCTCTGTTGCAATGGGCCTTAGAGGCAGTGGCACCAATTGTCTCTTTCCTTCAAATACTTGACATTTGTAACATGCAGTGGTGAATTTCTTGACATCAGAGAAAATAGTGGGCCAATAGTATCCAGCTCTAAGTATTTTGTCCACAGTGGACTTCCAGTATAGATGCCCACCACAATCACCTGCATGAAATTCTTCCATGATCTTATTAGCTTCATTTTCAATCAAACAATTTAATAAGATGCCCTCATGGTTTTTCCAAAACAGATTTTCTTCCATGACACAAAATTTCAACGCTTTCATTTTTAAGAACCTACACTTAGTTCTGGACCGTCCTAGGGGAGCACACAGGTTTTGTAACACATAACAGATATCAGAATACCAGGGGGATTGTTCAAAGGCTACATTGATCTTTGGAGTCGCCAGCTCCTCTTCACTGTCCAGTTGGTTAATGTCCAGGGCTTGGAAATTTGTTTCAGACATTAATTTGGCCAAGCCCTGGCCTTTTATTAGTTTTGTAGGTTTTATTTCTATATCAAATTCCAGAATGTTTGCAATCCATTTTCCTCTACTACCCTCCAAGTTTTCTTGAGTGAGTATATCTTTGACAATTGGGCTTGGCACATAGGCTATTATATGGGAATACAGGATATAAATCCTAAAGTCCTTAATAGCTTTAACCAAGGCATATGCTTGTTTTTCCATGATTTGGTACTTGAGGGGTGCATCTCTAAGAGCTTTACTAAAGAAAGCAATGGGTTTCTCATTCCCTAGGTCATCTTTCTGTAGTAAAACTGCAACAATTGTGTGCTCAGAGGCAAAGGAGAATATGATGAACTCTCTATCAAACTGAGGATTAGTTAGGACAGGGGTCTAGGTGAGGGCAAACTTGATGCCTTCAAAAGCTTGATTAGCCTCTACTGTCCATTTAACTTTGGAATCCTTTTTAAGCATGTTATTAAGCAATCTACTGAGCTCAGCCAGGTTTGGGATAAACCTTCTTAGAAAGTTGATTTTCCCCAGAAAGGCTTGTAATTCATTTATATTCCTTGGATGGGGCATTTGCTGGATGGCCTGGATTCTATCTGGGTCAACTCTAATACCATCTTTGGAAATAATGTGACCCAGTAGTTTCCCTTCCTCTAGACCAAATAAAGATTTTTTAGGGTTCAAGGAAATTCCATATTTCCTACAAGTAGTGAATATCTGATTCAAATGTTTCAAGTGGTCTTGGTCGGATTTTGAAAAAGGTGTAAGATCATCCAAATAAATAACAAGGAAGTCATGGATCTCTTTAGAGAAAGCAATATCCATTGCTCTTTGGAATGTAGCCCCTGCATTTTTCAGACCAAACGGCATTTTCACATATTTAAAGGTTCTCCATGGGGTTGTAAATGTTGTTTTATCCTGATCATCAGGATGGACCAGGATTTGGTTAAAACCTGAGAACCCATCAAGCAAGGAAATCCTTGAGGCCCCAACTACTCTTTGAAGGATGTGATCCATCTTGGGCAAGGGGTAGTTGTCCTTTAATGATACTTGGTTGAGGTTTCTCAAATCAACACAGAGCCTAATTTCCCCAGTTTTCTTCCTTGTGGGGACTAGGTTTGAAATCCAATCAGAGAATCTGATTGGTGCTATAATGCCTGCTTTGAACATTTTTTGCACCTCTTGTTCCATTGCTGGGAGGAGCATGGGATTGATCCTCCTCAGTTTTTGTTTAAAGGGCTTCTGATTTGGCTTTAGTGGGATGGTGTGTTGTATTACAGAGGTGTCATAGGATTTCAGATCCTCATAACTCCATGCAAAAACATCTTGAAACTCCTTAAAAAGGTCAACATATTTGGGCTTTTGGTCAGGAGGTAAGGCAGCAGACAGTCTTATGATTTTAGGTTGTTCAATTGTCCCAATGTTATGCTCTTCTATAGTAGTGTTTAGGGGCTGCAATTTTGGTTTATTAGGAACATCGTTGGAGTCAAAAATGTCTTCCAAAGGAGCTAAGCCTATTGGAAGAAAATTGTCTTTTAATTGTATCACCCCAGTTTCATATTCAGCTATCTCCTCACATTTAACCTGTTGGATTTTTTGTATGTTGTACTGGTTGAAAATTGTAGGATGTAGCATTTGATTGGCTGTTTTGGGTGATATTGCTTGGTTCTTGTGTTTGCCATGTGTTTGTGGTTGATTTTTTGTCTTAAGTATTTGTGATTGACTTGCTGTCTCAGTGTCTATGTTGAAACCTGAAAACTCTTCTTGTAAAGTCAGAAAATTGTTGATTTGTGTGTCATTGTTAAACACCTGCCAGTCCTTTACGTTGTTTGGGATTGATGGTCTGTGTTTTACTTCAGCTGTGAAACAATGATGGGGTTCAAAAGGAAGCTTGCAGGTACTTGCAAACGTAGCTAGACTATGAGCATGAAGGTTCTGAGCCCTAGGAATTTTGGTAATCTGGAACTTAGTGAAGGACTCTAGTAGTTGAGTGGCAGCAGACCTATAAGACCTGAGTCTTTTATCATTGGTAACAAAATTGCCTTTCACCTGTTGGATAACTAAGTCTGAATCCCCTAGGATTGATACTCGTATGGCTTGTAGGGATTGTACCAACTTGAGGCCTAGTAAGAGAGCCTCATATTCTGCTATGTTGTTGGTGCACTTGAAGTTTAGTCTATAGGCCCTGCCTTCTGCATGACTGTTTTGTTTGTTATGCACCCATACTCCAGCTCCTGCCCCTAATTTATTAACTGACCCATCAAATTCTAGGAACCATAAGGTTTCTAGTTCTGGAGGATGTTGAATAATACCTGTGTGGTCTAAATTTGTGAGTTGAAGTTGAGTTTGTTCCCCTGATTTGGGTTTTAGAACAGTCTTTTCATTTGATGGAATCAATTTTGTTTCTAGAGCAGTTGTTGGTTTATTGAAGTCCTGATCTTTTTTGAGTGTCTGGTTCTCATCCTCATATGATTTGTCCTCTTGCACATTCTCCTCTTTTACCTCAACCAATGTTGCTACGTTAGGAATTTCTTTGTTAATCTGCTTATCTGTTTTGATTATCTGAGTTTCTTCATTGTTTATGTTGCCTTTGTTGTCATTATACAAAATATATGAGTCTATGTCAGAATGGACAGCATATATAGGGAAGTTTTGAGGCTTTTCCTCAGTGCTGACCATGTACTTCATGAGCGATTCTCTGTATAGTCTCTTGGGTTGACCAAAGACTGTGATGGTAGCATAAGACATGTCCAATTGAAGGGACCTTGAAGTTTAGCTCCCCATGATCTTGATAATAACATCCCATATTTGGGTGGGATGTCAGCAACAACCACATCCATCAAGATTGTTTTGTTAGGATATTGGACCAGGGATACACATAAGTCTTTTATTAGGCCTAGACACTTAACTTGGGTGGAATAAAATGAAAATAGATCCTTATATGGCCTAGTGATATCTAAATTCAGCCTCTCCATGACTGACTTTGGCATCAGGTTATGGAGAGGCACCTAAGTCAAACATAGCATTGTGTAGTATCTTGTCATGTACATGCAAGCTGACATAAAAAGGTAGGATCCCTGTGCCTGCTGTTTTTCCATCTACCTCTGGACCAAATAATAGTTCTGGGGTGTCATCCAACACATTGACATTGTCTATGTTTTGAGTGAGTTGGAGGGACTTCTCAATCTACTGTCTATAGATGTCATTCTTGACTAGCTCTGCAAGAGGGATGCATATTTTTAGTTTTCCAATTTCAGCTTCCAAGTCAAAGGGTTTCTCAGTTTGGACCTTAGTGCTATGGGTGAGCCCTCTTTCTTTATTCGGTAAGGTTTCTTCTTGATCTTGGGGCTTATGTTTCTCAATCACCTCTTGAGGCTTTTTGCTTGGATTGAAATGTACAGATGATGTCACTGGTGGGTTTTGTATTTGTTCAGTAACTTCTTCAATAGTTATTTCCTTTGTGGGTGAATCAGTTGTATCCATTGGTTCTGTTACGATGGCACTCTTGGGTTGCAGTCTGTCCTTGGTTTTCTCAGGCTGTGTTATGTTTATAGTCCTACTTCTTAGTTTGTACTGTTTATGGACTTCATAGACAGCAGTGTCATAGCCTTGTTTGAAATCAAATGATTCACCTGATTTTGTTTGGAACTGTTTACTGTCTTCTTCTTCATGATCTTCCTGACCTAGGAAGACTTGGTGATCATTATCAAGACCCATTAGGTGGATATGGGTATCATCCACTTGATCCTCTGATGTGGATGTTTCGGCATAGTTTTCTTGAAATGGAGGTCTGATTTCTGGATCATTGTTGGCTTTGCCACCACTAGGATTTTGGTTCCTCCTAAAGTTTGGATTTCTGTTAGAGTTATTTGGTGGTGCCTCCCATGAAGACTTTCTCTCCACAGATTCTACCCTGTCACCCAACCTCTTCATACCAGAAATTATTGCATCTAACTTCTGGTCAAAAGCTGAGGGTTCCTCCTTAAAGGCAACTCTCTTTTCTAATATAGCCTTGTTCCTCTTAGCAATCAGGTTTGCCTCAACTGTTACAGCAACCTTTTGAGCTTCTTCGAGGGTTTGAGGGGCTCTTTCTTTTAGTTGGTAAGCCATGTCTGGGTCAAATCCATCTGGAAATTTATATAAGGCCAAGTCAGGGGGAGGTCTCAGGTTTTGAGGTATTGCATTATATACATTATTAAACCTAGCACAGTATTCCAGAACTGTCTCTTGAGGACCTCTCTTAATCATGTCATATTCACCAAGTATATGTAGTGGATCCTTCTTTTTCTCCCATCTGTTTGTGAAGGATTGGTAAAGCTCATCAGGGGTCGTGATGGAATTTGCAGGAAGTGATCTGAACCAAGTCCGGACATCACCTGTTAGGCTTTGGACAAAAATTCTCATCCTCACAGTATCATCATTTATTTCTTAGTTCTCAAAATGGTCCTGCATTCTTTTAGCATGCTGAATAGCAGTGTAAGGGCCAGTGGAGTCAAAGTATGATATTTTGGCTTGGTAATCCTGAGGTAGAGCCACAGGATTGGCAGGTAATTGCAGAGGCGCATATCTCATAGCCATTTTCACAAGGTTTTGGGGATTGATAAGGAAAACTGGAATAAAAGAAACAGTGGGTACCACAGGGGTAGTGGGTATAGAAGGATTTGGAGTGTTGGTCAAGGGAATATATGTGGGGGAGGAAGATGTCGGTGGAGGGCTTTGAGATGTGGATGAAGAACTAGGGGAATTAGGGGTGGAACGGAAAAGTACTTTGATTGGAGTGGAGATGGGGTTAGGGTGAACTGTCTCTGGACTAAGGTCAGCAAGGTTATCTTGTTTTTGTTGTTTCTTAATTAGTTTGGGGATTGAATTAGGATTTTCAAAGACAGTAGGAGGGTTTGGGTCTGGATTAGCCCTAGTGTACCAAGGGTTCTTCTTAGGAGCCAGCTTCTGAGCTAGTCCTTTTAAGTTTTTAGAAAGAGTTGTATAGCAAGGACTGGACAGGAGTTCTGAAAGACTCTGTGTATCTGTATTGGGTATAAAGGATATCTGAGTCAGCTCTACCTTAAGGCTGCAAATGTTTGTATGGGAGCAGTTTGAAGGTTTCTTGACTGATGTTCAGATTTTGAGTGTGATTCCTGGTAGATATACAATCATCTCTAGATCCTGAATGTCCCCAGCGGAGTCGCCATTTATGTTAACACTCAGGTTGTTCCCTTTGACTCTAAGGGAATACGGCCGGGGTAACCACTAACCAATCTTTGGATTGCAGCTCCTAGCCAAGCTGTAATCAGAGAGGGCTCTCTCTTTATAATTTGTCTCTATTCTGATGGTATTTTAGGCTAGATGTGAAGCTCAAACTTTGGTTTAATTGTTTGGTTGGAAAGGTTCAGTCAAAACGTGTATGCTCTTACCAGAATCTTACATGACATTGGGCAATGGAGTCAGTGGTCCTTTGGTTTGGTGTGCTGTGTTGATACTTGTAATGAAAGCTGCAGAGCAAGATAGTTGTCTGAGGAATAATGCTTTGAAATCGAGTTTGGGTATGATATGTTCAGGATAAGAAAGGAAATTAAGGATCTTTCTATAAACTGATATGAAAAGAAAGCAATTGTTACCTGGAAGCATTTAAGAATTTCTAGATAACATTCACAACACGGAACTAAATATAACATGAGCATTTAAGAATTCATGTCTATTTTAATCCTGAAGAAAACATTTACAGAAATATAAGATTGAGCACAGGGTGCGAAGAAACATGTCCTGAACTATTCTTTTTCTTTATTGCCAGATATGATGGAAACATGAAAATGAAATAACATAGGGAAATAGAACAGAGTTTAAAGAAAACATATCATTCCACCAGACAACACAGGGATTCTGCGACACCACTTAGATTATCAACAAGACACCAGAGTTCCAGGAAATCACTGAGCTGAAATTGCTCTTTGTATTAAACTTTACTGAAAGTACAGAGTATACATGCCTTAGAGTAAAAATTACCAACCCCTTATGCGTTACTAAGGGGAGTATATATACAAAATTTACATAGGAAAATATCTGAATGGAGAGTAAATGTTCCATAAATGCTCAACCAACTGCTAGAGTGCAGCCGCTCAGAGAGTAATAACTGTAATCACTTTTAGTCCCTTAGCTGTTAGAAAATGGTCAGAGACTGCTGACTTGGTGGCTCTTGGAGTTGGCTAAGGGTACACCGCCAAAATTTGCGCATTTCTTTATCTTTTGGCTAGCCGACATAGTCTACATGCTGAGTCAGCATTCAGCTGCTTTTAATGCTCACTTTATCCTTCTGTTTGTCTTGTATTGACCTGGAGCTAGCAGTGACCGAACAGCTGGAGCTACCGTGGCAGAATTTGAAGCATTGCTTGCCACCAGTCTTCCTTAGGCATCTGATGCCTCCTAATCTTTATTAAGGTCTCATCGGCCTCTGTATACCTATAAAAATTAGGAGGAGTCTCAAAAAGGTGGTTCACTTCATTTTCAATAAAGAATAGGCCTCCCAGTTTATCATATAAACTCTGTCCTGAGGGAGGCCCTGTCTGTTCAGATGTACTACTAGATGCAGTAATCTGATTATCAATATATGTTGCCATTCTGTTGGCAAACTGATCCTGAGAGACTAATTTTCCTGCACTAGTTAGGAGGCTGGGTAGGCCTTTTGCTTGCAGTTGTGCCAACTTGACCTTGAATTCCTCCACATCTGTTGTGATCTCATAGCACTTCCTCTCCACAGCTTGTACATAATTCCTGAGAGTGAGCACTTTCTTGGCAATGAGAACGACTTCTATTCTGTTGGGGATACCTATGGCTGCCAGTTCCTCCTGCTCCTGCCTGTTTAGGAAGTCTATTATTCTGTTGGCCTGTTCTGGTCTCTTTCCCAGCAGTGTTTTGGCCTTATTGATTTATATATGTGCTTGACCCAGCAATTCCATCTGCTGATGTATCATTTTTATTGATTTCCATTGTTGGGTGATGGATTTTCTTATTTTGGCCCATAAGATCCTTTTTATTTCGGCCATGGCTGTTTCCAGATTCAATTCTTTTTCTAAGGCCTTTATCTTGTCCTTGAGGGCCTTTATTTCTCTGCCCTGCTCTGCCACAGTTACCTTAGACTTGTCATATTTGGACTCCAACTCTGCCAATTTCTCCTTGGCTTTCTTTATTTCATTGGCCTGGAGTTCCATCTCTTTGACAGCCTTGGTCAATTCCTCTATACTTGGATTGGCCTCTTGGGTTGTTGATGTGCTTGCTGCTTCTGTTGTGGGGGCCACTGTTGCCTCTGATGTTGCTACTGTTGTGGAAGTAGTTGGAGGAGCTTGGGAAGTAGATTCTCCCTATTTGTCTTGTATTTCTCCTTCCAGCTCTTTCTCCAATTCACAGATCCTCTGATCCTGCTGCAATAAGAGGTCTAGCTGGTCCTCATCCTGTTTCTGCTTTTGAAGCTCAGCTGTTTGAGGGTGCTCGGTGGGCTGCAGCTTCAATCTCTTCCTTAATGCATTGAGATCATCATCCTTTTTCTTCATGAGGGCATTTACACCTGTCGGATCACTAGGATCATGCCCTAAATCAATAATGATATCCTCAAGAGACTTTATTCTATTGTCCTTGGCCTTAGAGGACATCCTCTCAATATCTAGTTGAGTGTTGGTGTTCTTTAAGGACTCTTTCAGCTCATGGGCCAATGTGGCCTTTTCTACCAAGGTGGCATAGACCATCTCCCCAGTCTGCTTGTGGAGTTCAATCTGGTCCATGGGATGTATGTCTTTAGCTAGGACCTCCACCCTTGTTTTTATGAAATCTACAGCTGTCTTAGGCTGCGGCCCTTTGGGCTTAAAATGACTGAATATCATTTTTTCTTCTTAGATGTCATAAACAGACATCAGTCTCTCTTGCAGGGCTGGTGTAGCATCTAAGAACTGTTTGTATACCTCAGCCCTCAATAGCTCATTCTGAGCCTTTATTTGCTTAAAAGAAGCCTTGGTGCTCTTGGGCTTCTTGCTTTGTTGTGATGGAGAGGACACCTCCAAACTAATCTGTAAAGTTTGCTCCTGCTAAAAGGAGCTTGTCCCTCTGTGCTGGCTGCCCTCCCTATCCTTTGCCGTACTGTTCAAGACATCTTCAGTAATGTCTTCCACCTCTGGGGAATCTGCCCTTTGCCTTTTGGCTTCTGGCTGGTGGGAGGATCCACTAAGAGGAGTGGACTCTTCTCTTTCTCTTTTTATTCCCCTTTCTTCATGTGCTGGGGTCTGCAAAACTGGGGCAGTCAATGGCTCAGTTTGAGGTGGTGGTGTTTGCATTATGGGGGTTTCTGGCAGCCCAATCTATGGCAGAACAGTTTGTCCTTGTTGCTGCCCTGTTTGTTGCTCTTTCAGCTGCTCTGTTTGAGGGGCTGACTGTTCCTTTCCTGCTCCATCCTCTGCACCCATTATGCCTTTGCCTTTGTCTATTGCTGCTGTTGTTGTTGAAGGTGCCTGTGGTGCAGTCCTTGTAACCGAGGTCCCTTTTCCTACTGAGTGGGGCAGTCTGAAAGGTACCTGCTGCACATAATCCAGGTCAATTGTCTTCTCAAGCTCTTTCATATTTTTAAGCATTCTTTCTTCTTCAGTTAAGCTCTCAACTAGAGTGTCCGGCTGCCATTCTTGTAAGTTGGCATATTTTTCTATGTGTGGGTAGTGGCAATGCTTAATAGCCAGGAGCTTATACTTATTTCTCCTAGCAGTGATGAAACCTTGAGGGTCATAATGGACCCTTCGAAAACTATAGGACAGCTTGTATTTGTCCTTAAGGATCAAGTCTGCAGCTTCCCATCCTTCCTTCTTGTTCATGATGAAGCGGCCCAACTCATTTTTGAAATTAAGGTGGGCCTTTTTCTTGGAACTGTGGAAGTGGGTGAGGTCTGACTGAATTAATTGCCTGTAATACTCCAAGGTAAACAACCTCATAGGTACATATTTGGGGAGCCTGTATGGACAGAGCTCACATCCATAGACCCTGAATACAATATGGTGTTCATATAGGTACCAGTCGCCTATTTTATTATTCTTATAAAGCTGCAGAGCTTTCTTTATCTCATTAGATATCCTGGGAGGAGGGGACTTCATCAGCATGCAAGAGATTGGGTATACAAACTGGTCAACAAATTCACATTAGGTATAGGGTGAATTTGTGACCTTGTGATAAACTGAGGTCCAGAAGATGACAGATCTTCTCTCCCCTCTATGATCCAGCCTTCTGATGTAGCACGGGAAGGCTTCAGAATGATGAAACATGAACAGATGGTAGATGTAAGCTGAGTATCTGAAGACCCCTTGTCTATCCACTTTGCTCAACTGATCATGAATTTTATTGGCTATGAACTTAGCAAAGCTATACTTTCGGGCAAGGGGTTGGCGTGGGCTGTAAACAGACAACAACACTAGCATTGCTTTATCCACATGCTCACTGTTTTGGTATCCCAACACATAGGCTATCATGTCTAGTAACAGCCTACCTACATCATTGAAATGTACATTCAGATAAGGAGGTGGCTCTGTAGGCTAGTACTCAGGTCTCATGAAGGTCCTGGTGACCTTTTGCAGCTCTTCACTGGTCATCTTGTCACCAGCTTCCAACAAATAACTCATGGAGAATGGGATCAGCAACTCTGTCTGATCAAACTGTAACATCTTGTTGATGGACTCAGCATTTATGTAGAAGAGGATCCTCCCTGATGGAGTAATGACAGCTCTGTGCTGCACATCATAGTGTTCAGCACATAGGTGAATGATTTCAGGGAAAACATTCACAGCTGGGAGACAGTAATAGGGCAGGTTTGACTCCCAAATCCCATGTGTACCATGCCCATCCTTATAGTCTTCCCTCAGTTGAGTGAAGGTCTGCAAGAAGTCCCTGTTTCCCTCAAAGTCTTCAATGAGACAATCCTTGTCAACTATTGGCAAGGCCTCCAGCTCCTTATTTGTTTGATTTAGTGGGGCCACACTGAGGGATGAGGATGCAGAAGCTGTCATAATATAATCTAAATCTGTACAGGTAAAGGTAATGGTTTGACAAGTCCTTAAAGACTTTTAGCAGCAAGTCAACTGTAAACACAGTCTGGTGTCCTCCTTTCAGTGAAAAATGCAAGCTGGATTTTGCAATTTGCTGCAAATTTCACAGGGATGTGAATTGCGAAAGGCAAGTTGCAGAGATAGTGATGTTTCTCTGGTAAGAATGCAGGTGGCCTGTACTTGGCAAAAGGGAACAATGCCGAGCACCTCGGGGGCAATTTCACGGTTTCAGCCCGTGGAATGAGCACTCCAATGTCAAATTATGGTTCAGGGGTGGTGCAGGTTGCTTGGGTTTACTTCAGGTGACAGGCAGAGCTGAATTCAGGAGTTTTACCAGTTTTTTAATGGTGAATTTTTACAGAGAATTCAAATGCATGCGCAAAGTGGGAAAACTGGCGAAATACCTGGAAAAACTGGCTTGGAAGCTTGCGGGCCGGGCTGTGGAGGCTTAATGCCGTCGAATTCTGGACTTGTAGTGGTTGAAATGTCGAATTTGATGGCTGGAGGACAAATTTCGCGGCAGCTAGTCAACAACGGCTACTTATTTTGCGCATGAAAATGACTGAAAACGGCTTATTTGGCCGTTTATAACGTTGAATTTGGAAAAAGTGTGCATTTGGCGCTTTTCCGCCGATGACGTTAGCATGACGTCATGGTGGGGACCGGGTACGGAAGTGACGTGGCGCTGAGGTGTGAGCCAGGGTGGCAGGACACGGTGGCAGGCATAGGTGAGGCGACGTCAGGATGACGTGCGCATGACGTAGGAGGGAGGGTGGTAACAGGGATGGCAGTAAGCGGGTTCCCCGCACCACCTTTGGGCAAAGGCGGTATCGGGGAGGGGGGCTCCGAACAACCCCACCGCCCACCACGCATCCCTGTACGGGGCGGGAAACCGCTTTCCCCGGACGCTAAAGGTCGGCAAGTCGGGGAGCGAAATTGACCGCCCACCATAAGATCTGGGCGGCGGAGATCGGACGGCCGGCGGGTCCTCCGACGAGTCATGCAGGTTGGGGAGGGACCCGCCAGCCGTTTAAATACTTCGGGCGGGCAACCTTGGAGTAGTGGGTTTTTATGGGTTTTTCGGGATTTCTTGGGTTTTTCCATAATTTCAAAAGAGGTTATGGGTAGGAAGGGGTTTTTATAGGGTCTTTCTTTGCAGATGAAGGTTTAATGAGTGAAATGACTTCGAATAGGGAGAGAGATGAAATGGAGGTTCATCAAAGTGACCAGGTGTCATTTTGATCCCTTTTTAAAAGACCATATGGCTATAATGCCAAGGGGA
>APFE030713046.1:0-18779 GCA_000404065.3 Pinus taeda
AGAATATAGTTAAACATATATGGCAGATTTCAAGATCGACTTAGACTTTAAAAGATAAAATAATATGAATTTTCATCAAACCAGGTGTCATCGACATGTCATATGCGAGCGCCTCTGATTGTTTCTTGCCATACTCAATAAACATTAGTAACAAGGTCTCTCAATGTTATTCATTATCATAATAGCATCATTTATAATTTCTGGTCATTCACATCATTGTCCATTGTAAGCCCGAACTAAAGAAAGTAGGTAACATAGGGGGCACATCCCTCATGTCTATCATCATTAATCATCAATGGAAACATACATATTCATTAAGCTATCAACATCGTAACATCATAGAAATATACCTATTCATCAAATTTATCATCATTATGCTTTTAAGTAGAGCGCAATACATTTATTCCCTCTTATACCGTATAAAGTTCAAATAGAGACCAAACTTAACTCTTTAATGTTGCAATCATCGGAACACTGATAGATAAGATACGTAACCATTCATGCTATCATAATATCAATGGAAAGCATTTATAAACATCACAACCATGAATATCTCAAATAATAGTGTCATGTGTCTGGATCCTCAACCTGAGGTCCTCAAAGAATAAAGTGTGGGCCTTATGTCTAATTAAATGTTTGCGTCATCTCACTGGCAGTCAACTAGAGCGGGCACTACAGTTGAACTAATGATTGAATTCAATCCATTGATCTCAACTGGGTATCTTGATTAGAGATTGTGAAGGATTAATGACACTCAAATTTAGCTGCTCAATCTCATATTCCTTCCTTGACTTCCTTTTTAGGTCTTCATTATCTTCTAGATTTTCCCTATGATATGATCTCCGAGTTAGGACGTCCAACCTCTTTGAATTATCCAAGCTTGCTTGCTAGAGACACCATGAGGAGCTTGATATTGTGATTTGTATTGACAACTTTTGCTTCCAACCTCACAAATATTTCGTCTACCAAATATTGAGGGTTGTTTTGAATAGACTTGTTTGCCATGATTATGACTCTATGTCAATTTTTTTAAAGCAATTCATCCTTGCATATTCCCACAAAATACCTCAAATAAATTTGATTTGACATCAAAATGATCCGTAACCTACCATGGATATTCCACTAGGACAATGTCCTACAATAAATAAGATAAAATAACTAAAATATTTACTACCAAGGTTAATTTTCTTTAGATCCCATATTCTTTAGTTATTGATTTTTTGTTAAATGCATGAAATAACTGAAATGTGAAGAATAGAGGATATAGAAATACACACATTCAATTTTCAAATAAACACAAGTTTTAACCCGAGAAAACCTTATGGGAGCAAATCTAGTTAGAAGGTTTGGTTGATATGCTCTCTTTTCTCTAGTATGGAAATGTGCAAGTAGAAAGAAAAATGTACTTCTTATGGAGTTGTCTGAGACTTGTGGCCTATAGAACTGCTACGAAATCTTATCTTGCTCAAAGTTTCTCTTTAAATTTTCACTTCTACTTTTTATACTCAACTATAGAACAAAATACAGTAACATAGAATGTAATCCCTACTCCTCATAACGACCTAGTATTTAATATAACCCCGATAGCCATCCAGGGGTAAGGTTTGACTTCCTCAACCCTCAACTAGTGATAAGATTCTTGGACCTTCTAGAGACTTCTTGAAAGCCTACATGTCACTAGCCCCACATGTGTGACTAATGACACTGATGTGACATCCACTCGTACCATGGTGCTCAACTAGATAACTAAACTTACAAGTTGATTTTTCTAATTTTTTCCACTCTAAAAACATTGAGATAGATGAAAAATAATATAGTGATCCAATCAGGATGAATAAAAATATTATCAATGGTATTTATATATATTTGGGAAAATTTTCATGTGTTGTAGAGACTATAATTATTTTTCCAAAAGTTATCTACTTAACTTCTTTTATTAGAAACTAAATTTAAAGACAATATAAATCATACAATACTTACTTTTATAATTTGAACAAATATTAATAAAAATGTTAAGATACAACATTTAAGTGTGTGTGTAGGTGGTAACAAAAGTCATTGCATTGAGAGGCACTCTATAACCTAGTAAGAGGGAGTATGAGGGAGATGGTGTCACATAATATTGCATTTAAAAACAATAAAATAATGTTTACATAACAAATTAAAAAATATTAACACAAGAAAAACTAATATTAGCCATAATTAAAATCTTTAATTTCCACCTTAATCTTTACATCAACTTTATAATATAGAAATAAAATAATTAAAAGTAAAAAATACTATATTTTTTTTCTTAGTATGAAGGGAGAATATGTAATTCCTTCACAAAAAAATATTTTAGTGTTAGCTATAAAATAAATATTTCAATGTTCACATTAAATAACATAATTTTATAACAACATAAAAATAAAGTTATATATATATATAGAGAGAGAGGTTTTCTAATTCAAGGTATAGGGAAATTTGTAATTCCCTCCATTTTTAATATAGAGTTGAGATATAGAATGTAAAAAATAGAATTAAAATTTTAATATAAAATTATATATAAAATCTTAAAAAATAAGAAAGAAAAACTTTATAAATATATATATTCTACTTCTAAAATACAAAATATTTCATATATTAACTCTGTATAATTTTTTTTATACAAGTAAAACATTTTATTAGTGTATTTTTATTAAATTTTACACTTAAAAAAATATTTGAATTTGAATTAATAAAATCTAAAATTTAATGAATGATAAAAATAAAATCCACAAATTTCAAACGTAGTTCATTTATATGGAACCACTTGCGGTGGTTACCAAGATATACGATGTACCGTAACTGTAGCACAAAAGCATTGGAAACTAACTTAGAATCAGCAGTGTTTCAAATACAGAGAAAAATGGAAGCTTGTAAATATAGTTAGACTGTAATCACTTTATTAACTTTAATCATAAAGTAACTTAACATTAAATTTATTAATTTCCTCTTATTGCTCTATTTTTTTGGTTTATTTTTTTTCACTAGTATAAAATCAATGTTTTAAATGGTAATGATTGTTTTTTCAAAGTTTGAAATTAGGTTTTAACGTTAAGCAAAGTCTTTGTGTAGAAATCAAAAATCATATTTTAAAAATACTAAATTATATTCGAAAGTATTACTATTTAAATGTATTGAAATCTGTTAAAAGTATTAAAATTAATTTGAAAATGTGAATATGATATTTATAAAATATTTTAAAATTCATTTTGAAAATGCAAATCAAATTTTAAAAACATGAATATTGATTAAAAGGTGTGAATATTGGATATTAGATTAATAGGGATTTTATTATTAATAAATTGCATATTTTATATAACAAAGTACAAATTATTGTATTTATAGATAATTTGTAGTTTAGTACATGGGAAATAAAGTCAATTTAATTAAAAAGTAATTAGCTTAGCTAAATGGCTAGTAACTTAGATAGATATCAATTTATGATGAGCATTAAAATATTTGCTTCATTATAGTCTCACGTTGCTAAAATAAAATCATAAAAATTAACTAAACGACATATATATATATATATAATAATATATATAAATTATATATAAATATATATATATATTATAATAATTATTTTCAAAAGAAAAACATACTTTTGATATTTCTTAAATAGAAATAAAAAATGTACAATCTCTTGGCTACATAGCAACTAGCTTGATTTCTTACCATAAAAGAAAGATTAAGAGATTAAAGGAAAAGACTATCGATAAAACACCACTTTTGAATCCTGAACATGTATAAATGCTAACCTCCAAAATCATTGAGAGCAGATCTGCTAGAACATTATGCTCCCTGTAATAGTGAAGGATTTGAAGATCATCAAACTATAGTTGTAATTGATGAATCTTCCTTTTCCACGATTCCAACTGAAGGATTTTAAGATCCACCTTTCCATTGAACTAGTCCATTATTATTTTGGAATCTCCAATTAGTTTAGAAATCTTCACTTTCTTCTACGAGACTAACCACAAAGAAAACCATAGAGCAATCAACTCAAGAACAAAATTTGTACCATTTCCAATGCCCACCTTACATTTTAGAACCAAATTCTAAGGGAATATAATAATAATACTAGCCCCACAATTCTCCCTTTGATAGACACCATCAAAGAAACCCCATACATTTCCTTCATATGGCACCAACTTCCTTATAATTATTGTCTTTTTCAATTTCAAGGGCTTGACCCACTCTAGAAAAGCAACTCTAGAGTTATGTGCAATTACTGCTAAGCATACAACATCATTCTGAAAGAGAACTTTGTTTCTCCCTAATAAAATGCCCCACATCACAAATACCTAGAGAAATTTAGAAGAGGACAAACTAAATTTATGAACTTAAAGGCATCAACTTTCTTCAATGAATTCCCAAACCACCAACTTTTTATTTTTAGGACTAACAAAGCCTCTTTCCAAACATTGTTCACAAAAGGGAAAAAATCAAATAAATGGTCAATTGATTCATTGTTCTGACAACATAGAATATAGAAGTGAATTTTCCTTTCAAGGAGAAGCCATAAAAAAACAACATTTCAAGGTTCTTTGACCTTTGAAAACTAAATTAAACCACCATTTTGATTCACAGGTCATATTTTGCTAAATTAAAGCATTGTATCCCTACTTCACCTAAATAACCCACATCGCTTGATTTTATACTAAGCAAGACTATCCTCTTCATCCCTATTTAATAATAATAAAAATACATGCTTTCCCTAAAGTCATTAAAAATAGATTCCATTCACCTATCAAAACTAGAGGGATTTATAAATCTTGATTAGAACCCCATACTTGATTATTAACATCGATGGGATCATTTGTAGCCACATCTGCAATATGATAAACACCATGAGAATTTAGAAATTCTACCAGATCCACAAATAACATGTGCCTACCGTCACACCCAATCCATGGATCTCATCCAATTAATATATTCCTGCCATTACCAATTTTCCACGTGATCCATTTTTCCATCACTTGTGTACCTCAAACCACATTTCTCCAAATCATTGACTTGTCCCTAGTTGATTTTGACTATTGCCTTAACCATATCTCCACTGACTTATCCTTTAGGTATTTAATCTCATGATCAAGCTCCATATGTTGTTTTCAAAAAACATCTGCCATCCACTTTTTGCAACGAGCGCTAAAGTGAATAGCTCCATATTTGTTAGGCCCCATCTTCCATTTTTCTTTGGAATCTCCAATATTTCCCACTTCATTAAAGACAAACCTCCTTTTTTATTCTTATGAATCCTTAAAAACTCAGAAGTCAATTTCCTTATCGACATCAAACTACTTTTGGGAATTTTGGTTAAGATTAGCCAAAAAACGAGAATGTTCATTGTTGGGTACAAATTTTGGTACTTTTAACCACCTCGTTTCAACCTTTTTATCCTCAAATTTGAACCAAATACTCTTCTTTTACCAATTTTATGAGGATAATGACGTGAAAAGGTTATAATAAAGGTAACTATATTTTATAGAAAATATTCTCTTTTTAATTTGTAAATATTAGTTAGAAGTGTTTATTGAGGTACTAATTTGGAAATCAACAACAACAGGAATTTCCTGCAATAATAGGATGATTATGAGAGGAGAATTCCTGTAATTCGTCCAAGGTTTATAGGGTTCCACGTCAGCTAATTGAACTCTGACACTTGGAATACATCCATAATATTCATTAGATGGATAAATACCTATCTATCCTCCTTGTAGTTAGTCAAAACCTTGAAGTTGACACCGGGTCGACATAAGGTGTCTATTAAAAAATTCTTGTAGTCAGTTAAGGGAATCAACAAAATTTATTTGCATTAGTTGGAATTTGAAGTAGCAAAATTTGAAAATCAATATCTGAAGCCAAAAGAGATCAAGGAGGACCACATCAAATCCCTATCTTTCCTTCTTAGATATTATATTTTGTTTAAAACACTGAATTGAACCCCATGTTTGGGAAAAATCAGTTCTAGTTTAATGGTTTTTGAATAAAAATGTTGAATTAGGGAGAAACAAAGTTAGTAAGATATTTTTACTTGCTATTCTTGAATAAGATCGCTACTTTGTATTAAGTTTGTGAGTTGTGTTTATATAAGAAGACTTTCTCTATGATATGGTGTAATGATTTCTCTTAGTTTTTGAATATCTTCTCTGACAACATATTCTAGGAGGCCCCCTTGGTATGTGTTGTATTGGTTCTTGTTATGTGTTTTATCAGTTTAATTGTGTTTTGAATTCAATCTGTTAATCATTTTTATTATATATATGCAAGATTGTCAATAGTCTATTTTTCCTGCAATCACATAGTTTTCCTATAATTTCATGTAGCTTTCTTGTAATGGATACTCTCCTTTTCCAATAATCACACAATTTTGGTGACAAAAAGTTGGTTGAAGAATAAGATTTATTTGGAATTGTTTTCCATTAATTGTTGATGTGTTTTAAAGTTGCATGTTAGAACCATTTAAAGTTAGTTGTATGCTTCAATTAATGATTAGAGTAGTGGATTGAAGGAATTTGATTTTTAAATTAAAAGTATTTGCCATTCGTTGGAATGAATATGCTCCTAAACCTCTGAACGTTAATTTTTCCCTTAAGGATTTTTCATTATATTTTATATGCCATCTTGATTTAACAAAGTATGTTTCAGAAAGAGCATTTAGTGTGATTATGCAGTGTGTCTATATGAATATGCAATTTTACCTCATGAAGTTCAACCACTGGACTTTAAATTATGAATTAGTCTTAAGCCTACATAAATTTTGAGAATTATTTGTATTTGAATTGTATTTTACTTTGCATAGGAACACCTAAGTAGTTAGTTTGCACACATAGTGCCTTCACCTCATAAGTTTACCTACCATGGATTGGAAAATAAGTATTAAGGAATTTGTCCCACTATATGACTTGACATTTGGTGCCATTTCCGAGGAGGTGTAGAACTAGCACTTAGGAATTTAGCTTGTTTAAAAGAGTGAAAACATAAAAAACATTTAGTAATTCTCTTTATTCTACCTTACAGTGTAAACATTTCTAACATGGGCGAGTAGGAATATATGATGGGAGGTAAGAACTTTCACCACCACCATAATGTATCCTACAAAGCTAAATGTGTTAAGTACTATATGTATAGATTAAGGGATAGTAGAGGAAGATTTATTACAGCATCAATAAGTAGAGGAGGAATTTAAAGAAACATACTGGATACAAGATTTCCCTCATGTACTAACTTGATTGTAGGAGAAAGAAGATAATCAAATAGTTTGGTAGAATCATAAAAAGGTTCAAATACATCAAGTGTTACATTAGATGTGCAATTAGAACTACATCACAACTTTTCTCCATAAATGTGGACCATAGAGTACACTATATTTTGGAACGAAAATATGGTAGATGAGGACAAAGGATCTAATGTTGGAGGAGGCCTATTTGGAGGAGGCGAAGTTGAAATATGTGGAAATGGAGTAGAATATGGAGGAGAAAAAAGAAATAGACAATAACCAAAAGATCATAAAATGACAAGGAAGCAACATTTGGGTTTCCTATTATGGAATTTCCAGGGGATGAATAAAAATGAAAAACATCCCACCATCTGTTCTACCAACAATTTATTGTAGGGCATTTGAAGACCCTGATTCCTTCCTATTTGAATTTGATATTATATATTGCAAGTATGCTTATAATACACATGCGCATGAATTACAATTGTTTCCTGCAACATTGAAATGAGTTGCATTATGTTGGTTTATGGGACTAGGTGAAGGTACCATTGCATATTGGGATGAAAAGAAGAAATATTTTCTTAAAAAATATCAACCCTATTACAGACATAGAGATTCTTAGGAGGGTTTATTTAAAATGATACAACAAGAAGATGGGAGTCTAGAGGACTACTTGAGTTTTTGTATAATTTGCAGAAGTCAAAGTAGCATGATTGAAATTTGATACAATTTTCATAATATTCTTAAAAGGAATCCGTGATGAATAAATAAATATACTCAATTTAATGGGGATTAGTGATATTTCTCATCTAATGTTTGATATAATTAGTGAATTTTGCATGATGTACACAAGAGGGAAAGCTAAAATTGGTGCAGGGACAAGAAATCCTCTTACCAAAGTTACTAAATCAACTACTGGAGGAGTCAGTAGAGAAAAAATAGGAAATTTGTTAGAGGGTTTCAAAATTGATATATTAAATACTCTTTCTTCTCAAATAGATGCTTTAAAAATTAGGAAAAAGAATGCAGAGCAATAATTAGTTTTATCTAGTTTTTTACTAAATGTTAAAGAAAACATCCATTGAGAGAGTGCCCTCTAGGTAATATTCAAATTTGTTTGATTTGTATAGAATCACATAAAGTTAAAGAATTTCATACATTACATAAACTGAAAGCAATGTACTAAGGAGACTCTGGAAATATAGAATCAATGTACAACATTGCACCCTAGAGACCTTAACAACCACACAGAGCATGTATGTATCAAAACCCTAGACAAAAAAATACTCCATATTATAATTTTCCTCAAAATACATGGAGTGCTCCAATGCCATGGAAGGCATGGTCTCCACAACAAGTCCAAAATCATCCTTGTCAATAGGGTTGGAGAGGATTTGCTTATGGAAATTTTCTTACCCATCCTTATCCACCACCACAACAGTTTCAACCCCCATACCAAAAATCTTATCAACAACTTCAACCCCTATATAAAAAACAACCATATCAAAGTAACAACAAATGCAACAACCATATCCACCCCTTCTTCAACAACCACATCCTCCTCAACAACCACAATTAACTCAACCCCAACAATTACAAATTCCATCTAACCAACCACCCCCATGACCCACTCAACTGCCTTCCCAACCAATTGCAAACCCCAAATAATAAGGTAGGGAAAGTTGTTTATAATGTTGAATTCGTAACATTTTATTCTTATGTTATTACTCTTGTAAAATCAGGAATATTATGTAATAGGTACAAGATAGTCTCATAATTATGTTATTGCTCCTGTAAAATTGCAGGAATTTTCTGTGCAACTACAAGACAATCTTGTAGCATTGCAAATTTTTTATGTACAATTAAAAGACAGTCCTATAGAATTGCAGGAAATTAATCTCCGCTCTAGGAAAGTCTTAAACCAAAATCAATAGTAATAATTGAAGAGGAAAAGGATGAAACTCCAAATATGCTTGAAAAACCAAAAACAAAAATAAAACAAACAATTTCTTTACAAGAACAACCCCAGTCTTCTAGGAGAACATCTTTTCCTAGAAGATTTATTCCTAAAAAATAAGAAATACCAAAAATCATACCTGAATTCAATATTATTTATTAATTGAAAAATATTTCTATAAGAATTCCTTTTCTTAAGTAAATAAAGGAGACACCAATCTATAACAAAATGATAAGGGATTATGCACAAAGAAAACTAGAAAAAGGACACAAGAACAATAAAAAATACAAACTATAGGCAAATTGGCCATCCTAATGAATATTGAAGTCATTGTCAAAAAAATGTTGACCATGGCATCCTATTGTAACAATAGTACTCAATAATTTTTCTATTCCCAATGCACTTATAAATTTAGGTATTGCCATACACGTGATGAAAAAGGAAACAATGCAATGCTTGCAAATTGACAACATTAGACCAACTCCCATAGTATTAGAATTGGTTGATAAGTCAAAAATTAAATTTGAGGGAATTATAGAAGACATTATTTTTTCTATTGACTCTTGGGAATATCTAGTAGAATTTATGGTCCTTTAGCTCAAATCTACTTTAGGAGGACATACTTTAATCTTGGGAAGACCTTGGTTGGCTACTGCCAATGCATTCATTAGCTATCATTCTCGAAATATGAAAATAAAAAATGGTGATAAAATAAGAAAAAACATTACATTATACCCCCCTGATAAAACAATAGTTGAATTAAAGACAATACAATGGTTAGATGATAATGACATAGATGATGAAACAATACAACCATTGTTAACCATTGAAGAAGCATTCAATTTTAAGGAAAATATTAATGAAAATCAGATCGATCATTTCATTTCTCATCCTAATTTTCCATAGTATTGTAGGGAGTAGTCATCAAGATTTTCATCCACAACACAAAATTTTGAACAATATGAAAACTTTTCTACAAACATTGAACAAGCTTTGTTGAGTACTCATTTTTTTTTCTCTGCGTTCTATTTTAGGACAACATTTTCAAGAAACATGCACGATTGATAGTTTAACATATGATTATTTATCAATATTTGTTGTGCATTCTATATCACATTCATGCAATAAAATCATTGAAATTTCTCTTGGAAAACCCTTAAATATTAATTTTGAATTAATTACATTTTTTTTTTTACTTACTGGTTCACGGATACCCGGGTCAGTGGGTAGCCGCTACGTCTAGGGTTTTTTAACGCTGAGTGGACGCCACCCGAAGGGCATCAACACCCCTCGGCCTATTTACTGACCTAACCCCCAGAGCTTTCGGGATTCGACCCTGTGACCTCCCATTGGCGAGGCACTTGATTTGACCGATTGAGCTAACTCTTGGGGCTTGAATTAATTACATTATTGTATTAATATTCCAAAGGTTTTTCTTGGGATTCTATTGATATGTAGGGAATACAACTGGACACATGTACATCCATGAAAAATTTTAGACCCGTTATACAATCACAGAGGAGAAAGAACCTTGCCTTGAAAGAAGTAGTAAAAAGGGAACTTTAGAAATTATTAGGTGCATATATCATCTACCCTATATCTGATAGCGAATGGGTTCCACCCTTGATATTGTTCAGAAAACAATGGTAAATGGATGGTATGTATAGACTACAAGGAACTTAATAAAGTCGCTTTAAATGACCATTTCCCTTTACCTTCCATAGATCAACTCCCAGATATATTATTTGGAAATAAATACTTTTCTTTCCTCGATGGTTTCAATGGCTATAATCAGATAAAAATAGCTCCAGAAGACCAAGATAAAATTATCTTTACTTGTCCAGAAGGGACTTATGCTCATAAAGTATTACCCTTCAGATTTTTTAATGTCCTTGCCACATTTCAAAGGGAAGTTTTGGCCATTTTTTCTTCTGATTTGATCCATGATTTTGTTGAAGTGTACACGGATAATTTTACCGTCTATGGAAATAATTTCGAGGAAGCCTTAGATAAACTAAAGAAAATGTTAAGAAATAAATCTTTCCTTAAGCAATGAAACATATTTTTTAATGTTTAATGAAGGAATTGTTCTTGGAAATCATCTATTTTTCTTGGGTATTTTTGGGTTGCTAAATTGTTCTAAAATAACAATCAAGTATCAACATTAACATCAACCTCAGGATTCGTCTTCTTATCTCAAGGTAATAAAAAAATCTATGCAAGAGACTACTATGAACTAGTATTGGTCTTAAAATGCTTTATCCATTAATCTAATGATAAAAATAAACACCTAATCAAAGAATATGCTCAATTAAATTAATTTTGCACTTACAAGAACTATAATCAAACCATACAGGAAACTAGGATTTAATTTGAAAATAACTTGCATTAATTCAAAAAATACCCTAATCATTCAAGAAATAACCCTGTGCATATCGAAATTAATTTTCTCGGAAATAACAAGAAATAACTAAGGAAACAACTTAAATAAACATTTTTCTCATAGGAAATAACAAGCATAATCAAACTCCTTTTTAATACTCTAATTCAATTAAAGCTTAAAGAACCATACCCCTCGATTTACTTAAGAGAAAATAGTAAGAAAATCTACTAAACTAATGATACAAAGAAGATAATGCCTCGTCTAGGGAGCGGGCCCAAACCCCCAGGAACTAGACTGTCTATGAAAATATCAAATCAACAAAACAACGGAATAAACATAAAAGAGGGTCTTCACATTAAATTCTTTGAATAATTACAACTCAAGCTCAATCATTGTTCTGTTCTCAAAATAATAACACTTCTTCCTCTTCGTTTTTTTTAGCCACACAAAACCAACTTCTGTCATTTTCATAATACAAAACAGAGCAATTACAATAGAAAATATCTGGAATAAGGATCGATATGAGAATTGAAGATTCTTAGATCAATCTTATCTAAGTAAAATCAATTCAATATATTATGGTGAAGAAGCTGAGAATGTTGTATTCAACTTCTTAATTTAAAATCGTCGTCGCTTGAATCTACCATGTATGCTTCTTCGAATACCATCAACTTCCATTAAACTTCGATATGCTTTATAATCCTTGTTTGTAATAAAGCCTCTAACAAACACATTAGTGATGCATTTTATAGATACAATAACTTTATTTAAAACAAGATTATGAAAACAATCTTTATCCATTTAAATCTTGAACTTTGCTAAGTGATGAAGCATAAATATAAAGAAAAAGACAAGAAAGTAACATCAAAGCTTAGGATTTTAATGAAAATACATGACAACTACAAGACTCAACATTTCCCCCCTTTCTAACTTGTTGCATGTCCTCATGCAAAAATATTCTATCAAGAAAATAAGTAATTAATGTGAAACACAGTTAGGGAGTAGGCTTCATATGTTTCCTCTCCCCTTACCTAAATCCATACTTGTCTCTGATTTCTCGGAAAGCTTCTTGTAGACCATTCTGTGGCAATTCATAATCATATTGATAATAGGACTGTGAAACCAAATCATGGGACACTAATACCTACATCCCATCCAATGGGTTCCTATTTCCATCACAATTTTGACATAGATATGGACCCTAGAAAGGGCTTGTTGGAAATTGTGGAACACGAATGGTTATCTATTCTTGACTTCTTTTGATGATATCACCCATTTTAACTTGGCTCCACTTTTGATTATATTTTTATATCTTCCAAAATACTCAATCCCTGCAGTCAACACCCCTACATGAATGCTCCTAAGTCTGTTAACAATATTGCCCCTCTGCGTAAATCTATTATGTCTAAAAAATGTGACAAAGGCATTTTATGGTTCTCCTCTTATCCACAAATCACAATCTCACTCATTTAATTCGTAAAAATTACAAATTTTTCCACTTTATTTGGTTTAAGGCAAATGATATAAATGCTTGAAACTGCACATTCCCAACAAAAGGGACAGTATTCTAATTGCTCTATTTTGAAAGCAGAAAATTATGCATGTAAAGTTCACATAAAAGGAACCGTGTATGCTTATCTCATTTGTGAAAAGTAGTTATAAAATCCAAAATACTAATGAAATCATAAGAATGACCATGATATATAGCCTTATCCTTAAGCATCAAGTAGTACTCTGTCAAGAACAAAGCATGGCTACAAGATGGGGCTCTGCAAGCCCTGATGTCTGGGATGATTGCATAAATTTGATCCTTCTGCTTCATTAACTTGTGAATATTTTCTTTTAAATTTTAGATTTCCTTTATAACATTAGCCAACTCCTCTGTTGTTTCTATATTTGTATGTATTAATGCCTAAAATCATTTGAACAAATTCTAGTGTTCCTCCATGTAAACTGTATCTTTTTTTTTGTATTTAGATATGATTCCTTTCAATACCTTTATCTCAGCTTCTATAATCAATGGAGTATATAGGGGCATGACATCTATTTGTACCTCTATTTCCATTAAAACCATTTATTTAATCCGAGTTTCAACAATTTGAAATTTAGAGACCTTCCTTTTCCTATAAGCCCGAAGCAGCTTGTTTGTCTTCTTCTGAGATTGTTTACCTATTTCTAGTCGATTCTACAATTTATGCACCTTCCATTTCAACACAAAAATTTATTAGAGCAATATTTCTTGAAAAAAGTCTACTCTTTTTCCTACTTTTCTTTGTTATAGTATCTTTATCTTCTCGAGGAAAAATAGTTGGAAAAGAATTAGAAACTTTAATTTCGGGACATTCAACAATAGTCTCTTGAACATGAGAAACCAAGGAATTAGTTGCTAAAATATCAATAGGTAAATCACAAGTTTCTATCACTACTAAATTAGTAACAGGTTTTGAGAAGACAATCATTGAAAGTTCATGTTGTGACTCATGTGCTTTAACAACTAGAACTTCATTGGAAAATTGTGAGGTTATCTAATCTGAAGATGAAGGTTATATAATTGTAGATATGGAATCAACAAAAAAATCCTACACTATAGCGGCTGTAGAGCCAAAGGATGGTTCTAGCAGAGTGGTGGTTGGAGAGTCAACAGAGAAGGTTTGAACTTCAGTAATTGGAAGATCAATTGGAAACTCCTGGATTAATTCATCAAACTGATATTGGATCCCAACAATCATCCATAAATTCCATTAAAATTTCCAATGCTTCCATTGTCTCTGCCACCTATACATCCTGTTCTTCTTGATCCAAATTCATTTCTTCTAGTATTGGTGGGTCTTCATCATTATGAACCCCTTGACTCTAGTTTTCTTCCAAAGATTTTTGATACTCTTTAAGGTTGTGTGTTTCCCTTTCCTTATGGGTTTCCTGAGGTAAATATATCTCATATATGAGAGTAAATGGTTCTTCAGGGGGAACACAATATGAAATTTGGCTTTGTTGCAACCTACTCAACCTAGTTGATCTTCTCCTCTTTTTGAGTAAAGAATCTAAGAAAGATGCAATTCGTTTTTCCATCCTGCTAGGATTTTGAGAAGTCGAAGCCTCAACTTGTGAAGGTTCCTATGAATTGTTTTCAAATAATGAGGCATCATTTTGAGATATCTTGAAGTTTCCTTCAATATACTTCTCTTAAACCCCATCTTGTAAATTTTCATTAACCACCATAGTTTCAAAATTTCCACTATCATCTAGGGTTGTCTTAAGGTATTAAGTAACTTTGGGAATCTCTTGAACATTCTCCGATGGAGGTTCTTGTCCATGCATGGGCTCTCCTATAAGACTTTCAAAAGTTTTTTGTACTTTGTCTAGACTTATTATTACTAAAAATTTAATTAATCCATGATGAATTATTATTGAGGCAAGGTCCTTGAAATTTTTCATTTTGGATGCATTCTCATGTAAAACATATTTAAAAAATAAGGGGATATTCAAGGATACCTTTTTCCTTAAGTATACCATCAATTTGGGGTGGCATCCATGAACCACATCATATCCACCATCACATGTGATATATTTATGGATTACTCCTACCAATTCCTTCCATGGTTTTGGGAATCAGTTGGTACTATACCCTTTTCCTTTCCTGACTAATTCTTCACCATCATTTAAAAATATGAAGGATGTAATATGTAAATAGGTATGAATTTCATACCATTTCTCTCCCTCTACTGCAAATCCCGTAATTTCATCTGTGGAACTCTCATCAACCTGAATCTATAATTTTTTTACTGTGGTCATCCCTTCACTAAAATTCTACACGAATTCTAATGCTATCTCCTTGTCAAACCCTTGAATTCTTCCGAAATAATCCATCCATCCAAAACAACTTAATATGTTGTGCACTTCAGCTGTGCATAAATGACTGGGTTCATGCCGAAAAATTGTCCTCCCATTGTTGCAACCTCGTCAATTATCTAGGAAAAGAGTAATTATAAATTCTGCAAAATAGAATCAACCTTACCACTTGTCATTCAAAATCAGGGCTACAACATATAGATCGATAAAGTAATTGGTACCAAGATAACAACATGTAAATGATAATTCAGCATGCAGTAACATAATGAGTGATTACCCATTTATTACACCTCTACACCCCTAATGAAACTAAGTCTGTCCTCAGCCACAACCATTAGGTGAGATTTTAATCAAGTAATATTTCCAATAATTGTGAATTATAGTAATTTACTTATGATGATGTTACTACACAAAGCAAGGAAAGGACGACCGTCAAGGATTATAAAATAATAATTAATTCATTTGGTGTAGATTTCTTGAAAAAATAATTAAAGTGATGTGAGGAAACAACACTAAAATGTGGTGTATTAATGAGTTGAAAAAATATGACGGGGAAAGAAATTTTCAAATGAGGACCCCTAAATGGCAATTGATCGGGTAAGTTAGCTATATTTGTTAAAAAGTGCGAAAATTGTAGAATAAGGGGATAATAGGTTCAATGACACAAAATGATTTCAAAATTCCAAATATAAAATACCCAAAAATTCTCGTCCTTGGGATGTAAAATAGATATTGAAACTTATTAATATTCATAAAGCATATCCATCACTAGTGAATAAATAATTAAATATTTCCTCAGAAATGATAAGTTTTAGCAAATGTTGGATATTCAACAATAAAATTTATTCAGTACTTGGCTTTGAGAGAGAAAGGTAACCAAGCATATTGTAGTTTTAAATTAACTTCCATACCATAGGCATAGCCCTGCTGCCAGCAGGCATCCATAGCCTCAATAGGGTTTCCTTTTTAACCCATTGAATTCTAGTGTCCCATCTAATAGAAATTAATTCATAATGACAAGGTCATCTAAATTTTCTTAAATGTCTATGGAGGGCCATTGTTCTGGTATGGTGACTAGTTAATAATAATTCCATTCACGGGAACTAATAAAGTGAACAAGTCGGCTCATGATGAGACCTCTTTTCCTTCAACCTTAAAACCGAAGGCCATTACCCTGGTTTGGTGACTAGAAGTGGTAATGACGCTTCTTTTGGTCCTATGATCATGGTAGGCTGGCTTGTGATGAGACCTCCTATCCTTTGATGAATTTTTTTTTCTATTATTATTTTTCGGCTACGATTATTGTTAATAATAAAAGATTACTTAAAATATGGGGTGGAAAATCGAGTCCTTAAGAGTTAGGGATGGCGTAAAAAGTTTTCTAGTAACTAGTTTCAACTTGGATAATCTTGCCTCTCAAAAACTAAGGACATTAAAGGAATTGTTGATAAATATACGTTTCTTTATTAAAATTGAGGTTGAAAACAATTCTTCAGATAATGTCATCATTCTTTTGAGACTAATACAATCAATATCAATTTTACAAAATAAGGAACTTAACAATTAGGGAAGTTATGAATTGGTAGGATGAAATCATCCTTTTCGAAAAATATCCCCTTATAGCACAATTTATCTTATAAATAAATAAAGATAACCAATAACACAATCATTATATTAAATATGACCTAAAAATGTTGAAGGTAGTTAATTATCAAAATCAAAGAGAGAAGATTAAAATAATTCTAGATATCAATATGAAATAGAAGAAGCAAAATGATGAAAATAAAAAAAATTGCAGCCAAAGTAACAACAATCGTGACTTGAGTAACAACGTCTGTGGGTTAGGTAACAACATTGTGACGTAGGGAAAAACAACATTGTGGCTTAAATAACATCTGCCGTCAACTACATATTAGATAACAACCGTGTCATTTAGGTAATGATGTTGTGACTTAGGGAACAACACTGTGACTTAGGGAACAATACTATAACTTAAGTAACAACATTAGTAGTTGATTCTTGCAAATTAGGTAACAACAATTGTATCTTGAGTAACAATAAAAGAAAATAAATATGTACATTAAAATATTAAAAATATATCAAAATAGCACTCAAAATTCTTAAATTTAATTTAATTTGATTTATTTATTCATTCCTCTCTCTTTTTTTAGCAAAGCACAAAAGAAGACTTACAAATTTGTAGTCGTGGGGATATTCCCCTGGTCGAAAAAAGCTACAAATATGTCTCACCTGTAACTTCATGAAGAAAAGACTCCTTAGTGATTGGTCGGTGATATAGATAAAGTCGATGACCATTGACGAGAAAATAAATAAGTATTCTCGTTGATTGTGGTGAGGCACATCGTTCCATTATCATATACCTCACTAACTTGATAGGCACCAATCCATTTGGTTTGGAGATTTCCTGGGAAGTCTTGTAACTGGGAATCGTATAGTAGTGCCCAATTGCCTTTCTGAAAGGTTTTTCTTTTGATAAGATGATCGTGGCATTTGGCCCTATGCTGTTGGACTATAGGTCTCTGTTGAAGAGAAGAAATGCACATTTCATATAATTCATTAAGTTGTTGTAGACATTCTTTCTATGCTTTTGAAAGATCTACACCAACTTCACAAGAAGTTTTAAGAATATTGATTTCAAATTTGATAAGAAATATTAGTGTTTTTCCATGAACAAGCTTGTAAGGTGAAAAACTAGTAGTATCACATCAAATTGTGTGGTAGGCCCATAAATCTTTAGGAATTTTAGGGGACCAATCTCAACGATTAGAAGTTATTGTCTTGGTCAAAATATTTCCCAAAACTTTATTTGTACTTTCCACTTAATCATTTTCTTGTGGATGGTATGGTGAGGCGATCCTGTGTTTAATGTTTTGTTAGTTGCAAAGATCTCATGAGTTGTAAATTGAGGTCCTCCATCAGCCACAAATTCCCTAAGTAGACCATATCGAGCAAAAAGTTATAATAAGAAGTTTATAACTAATTCTTTTGTAGCTCTTGGAACAACTATTGCTTCCACCCACTTTGTCACATCATTTGTACAAACCAGAATATAAGACCTTTGGTTTGAAGGTGGATTGATAGGACCTACAAAATCCATGGTCCATCTTTCAAATGGTTCTACTGCAAGTTGTGTATGAAGGGGCATTTCATTGGGCTGAATGGGATTTCCCATTATTTGCCAACTATCACAGCTCTGAACATATTTCTTAGCATCTTTATATAAAGTGGGCAAGAAATATCCCATCTGCAATGATTTATGTCTTGTCATGCGATCAAAAAAGTTAACTCTGCATGACTCATCATGGAAATATTTACAGATATCATAA